>JAHKKF010506701.1:0-11372 GCA_019740295.1 Labeo calbasu
AGACGATGAACTTGTGGTGATTCGAAGATGTGTGATGGGAAGTTCGGATCATTTTACCGGCTTGAACCTTTGAGTCTCGTTCAGCAAAATGAACGAATCTTTTTTTCAGAGTCATTTTTCCCCATAAAATGAACGAACGACTCGAAAAATCAGAAGACTCGAAACAGGTGAACTCACTCCAGTACAAAACCTAATAGGATGTTGCGCATGCGCGACTGAACGAATCACTCCCAGAGACGACTCGTTCTGCCCGAGTCACATTACAGATTCGTTCAAAATGAACGAATCGTTCAAGAACGACCCGTGGACGGGCATCCCAGAGCCTTTGCTAACACAAGCTTTTGTGCTTAAAAAGTATACAAATTTTTATTTTTCGAAAACAATGACCGATCGTTTCGCTAGATTAGACTCTTCTTCCTCGGCTGGGATCGTTTAGAGCCCTTTGAAGCTGCATTTAAACTTTAAAAGTTCAAATTCGAGGCACCAATGAAGTCTATTATATGCAGAAAAATCCTGCAATGCTTTCCTTAAAAACCATAATTTCTTCACGACTGAAGACAGAAAGACATGAACATCTTGGATGACAAAGGGGTGAGTAAATTATTTGTAAATTGTTGTTCTGGAAGTGGACTTCTCCTTTAACAGAAACGTTCTTTTTCAAAGTGAATTACTGCAGACTTACTACAAGGACAATATGGGGCTACGTCTCAGCTGGAATAGTGACAGTTCATGCATCACTACATCACACCATGCTAAATATAATGCTGCATCTGCAATAACAATAAAAAAGCTGCTGCTGTTCCTTGATTCACGGTCTATGTCTCAAAGTCGTAGAGTGTCTGGGTGGGCCTGAAACGCTTTAGGCAAAAACAATGTAACTCTCTATTCATTTGTCAGTGTCTTTGAAAACGTGTCAGAGGAATTACAGCCATCGTAAGAAGCGTATCATCTCCCGTCGGGCTAAAGAGATAAAACTGCAGCTAAAGAAGGAGCAGGGACGGCAAAATCTCAGGATGAGCGTGAGATAAACCTCAGGAAAAGCCTCCCCACAATAGAGAGGAGAAAATACAGTCTGGTTAGCATATAAAATCCCCTTGTAATTAAAACATTATGATTATTACACTGGCTTTCGCTCTACATATTTAATGAGATTAAGCGCTGCCTCCAGACAATTTGGCCATGATAGAATTTCACAGGCTTTTTTTCACAGCTGCAGACTGTGAAAACTGAATTTAACGGCATTCCTGAAACAATACACAAACAGCGTGAACCCCAATACACAGAAAACTGCTCTGGAATCAGCAGAGAACAAAAACACTTCCAAATAAGAATCGAGATAAAACTTAAAACTGTTAGAAAACTGTTTCATTAAAATACATGCAGATTAATAGTCATAAAGTATGTATATATGTTGCATGAAACTTAAGTGAGGTTTAATTGTTTTAAGTGTTTTAAAAATACTTTGCTAACAAAATTAGAATGTTTCTATGTTCTAAGTTATGAAAATGTCATTTCTGAATGTTCTATGAAAGTTCAGTTTTTTAAATGTTTAAAAAACAGAATTTTTATATAAAGATTAGGGGAAATGGGAATGTTACTTTTGAATGTTCTATAAACACTCTAAAACAAATAACATTTGGGGACAAAAAAACGGGTCCATTCCATGTTAGCTGGGATAATAAGTTTTTAAAAAGGTCAAATATCACACATGCAGTCCAGTACAAAAGTACATTTCTGAACAAGAATCAAGTTAAAATGACAGTTAAAAGACATTTAAGCTGTTTAATTGAAATATATCCAGATTAAACTTCATTAAAAAATCGAATTCAACCTAAATTCAAAAGGGAATGAGTCTAGATCTGTTTTCATCCAGACATGTTCTGGTTGTGAATGGAATATCAATATTGAACAGCTGTGTTCCTATCTGTATTGATCAGTTATTCAGGCAAGTGTTGATCTCAAGGCGCCACCTGCAGTTAGATTGATGAACTACAACTCTAAAGCATTTTACATTTACAGTATTTAAAAAAAAAAAAATAAAGAAAAGTTATATTCAAGGAAAAGTACATTCTGTGACGTGCTAATTACTGCATATAGCTGTGAGAATGTTATTACTGTGTATATATATACAGGAAAGACTAATTTAAATGTCTAAATTAAGAACATAATCTCAGATTAAAGCCTTCTGTAGATGTTTCAGATGAGGTCTAACTAAATTAAATTCAGAATCAAATAGAAGTTCAAAAGAGCAAGATAAAAAAAATAAAAGGACATCTATTAATATGCAAATTGCATGCAGCAGGGTTCCAAACTCAGAGATGTTGTGAGAGAACCACTATGGAGCACCAGAGGGCAGCACACAAATGCTGGACGTGCCTCAAACTCATATACTTCTAGCCTATTTAAAAAAAAACATACAGATGTGAAATAAGAAGTAAGGTATTGTAATAATTAAATTATGTCCTGAAGAACTAAAAACAGTGTCTAATATATATATATATATATATATATATATAACCAAAACAGATTTTTTAAAAAAAAATCCATATTATTCAATAGGAAAATATAAAATTTTATTTAATAACATTAATATTACAACAATGTATATATAATAAATTATTATTTATATTTATTTATTATATTATATATTCATATATTCATATTACATATATTTAATGAAAAAAATATATGGGGGGTTAGTGTTTTTTTTTAAGAAGTCTTTTCTGCTCACCAAATTTAATCCAAAGTACAGCAAAAACTTTAAAATTTTTAAATCTTTTTATAATTTAAAACAACTGTTTTCTATATGAATACATTTTAAAATGTCATTTATTCCTTGATTTCAAAGCTGAATTTTTAGCGTCATTACTCCAGTCTTCAGTGTCACATGATCCTTCAGAAATCATTTTAATATTTTGATTTGATGCTCAAAAAAAAAAAAAAAAAAAAAAATCAAAGAATCCTGAAAAAAAATGTACTCAACTGTATTAAATATTGATAATGATAAAAAAATGTTTCTTGAACAGCAAATCAGCATATTTGTATGATTTCTGAAGCATCATGTGACACTGAAGATTAGTAATGATGCTAAAAATTCAGTTTTGATCACAGGAATAAATTAATTTTTAAAATAAATTCAAATAGAAAACAGTTATTTAACATAGTAAAAATATTTTAAAATTTTACTGTCTTTACTGTACTTTGGTGAGCAAAAAAGACTTCTTTAAAAAACACTAAAAATCTTACTGTTCAAAAACTTTTGACAGGTAGTGGATAAATTGCAATTCATACAAAAAAAACAATCTTGATCTATATGATCTTCTAGTCTCTAGATGTGACTTTATTCCCTCCAATGCAGGTCTACTAGAGTTTTTGGCCCAGTTCATTGTCCTCCAGGTGAATAAGGATGACTGCTTAGAAAAGTCAACAAACCACATAATTTGAAGTATCATTCATTGTAACACAAATGGTGTGAGAGGAATTACACTAACCCTAAGTATAAATGATAGCACTGGGCTTTCAGATGGCAGAGAGGAGATCCTTGAAAACGTTTTTTACACCCTAAGTAGCCCCCAAAAATCCCAACTACTCCTTCATTTCTTTTCTGCCTTTGAAAACCAAGATGCATTTAAAAGAGTGCGGTATATTTATCTTCCTTTCTCTCGTTCTTGCCATCTCTCTTTTTCAGAACTGCTTTCTTTTCACTGTAATCCAAGCAGAGAGGAAACATTGAGAGGGAGACGAGGGCCTGAGGAAGAGGTGGGGTGAAACCAATTAAAAGACTACAAGTCATGCTCGAGCAGGACAGGCTTGATCGGTGGTGCGAGCCGGAGACGTGGCCTAGGAAACCCTTCAAACGCAGGGGAGCAGAAGTTGCGGAAAGGAGAGGAGTGTGTGTGTGTGTGTGTGTGTGTGCTTGGCGGAGGGGAAACTCATTTAGCTGGGCTGCAGATAAGAGCCTGTCACAGTCAATGAGTCTGTATACAAAGGAGTGGATAAAGAGCATACAGCGGTTTTCAAGAGAAAAAGACGATGAAAAGGGGTTGGTGGGGTGAGTAAAGGGGTAACGCAGGAGGAGAGATGTGTGAGGGGAGATGGCTGTGGAACAAATGTCCTGAAAAACCAAATGATATTAACAAAGAGAAGATAAAAAGACCAAATAATGTCTTACTTCACTTGTTAAAAAGATTATTGCCAGTTAGAATCATAGAATCATAGAATCAGCCCCATAAAGTCTGGCTGAACACTTAATCGATATAAAATACTATTATTGATGTTTTATTATGATTATTGTTATTATTAAAAATATTAAACAATCCAAAATATTACTACTGTAATAATACAATTTGTCTGTAAAAAAAAGTAGTATTTAAAAAAAATAAAAAGGGAAACTAAAAAGGAGATATATAAATAAAATATTATTTTTAGAGTAGTGTTTTATTAAGATTCACGTTAATATTAAGTAAACATATTAAAATAATAAATATTACTATTGAAAAATATAATTTCATGACATGATAAATATATTTTTAAGAAAGATTATAACATAAAATAAAAGTATTATTATTATTATTATTATTATTAAAATATTAAACAAAATAAGAATATTACTATTCCAATAATACCATTTGTTTGTCAATTATGTTAAAAAAAGGTAATAGTGTTTAAAATAATCAAAACAAAGTTAAAGTTAAATAAAGAAGATATATAAATACTATTTTTATTGTTTTATTGTTGTATTATAAATATTATTGAATATAAAATGTTGAACAAAACAAATATAAACTAAAATAAAACTATTATTATTATTATTTAAATATTAAACAAAATAAGAATATCACTGTTCCAATAATACCATTTATCTGTAATTTATGTAAAAATTATGTACAAATATTTATGAAAAAACAATCATAATACAATTAAATAAAGAGAAGATACTATAAATAAAATATAACTTTATTTTATTGTATTATTGTTGTATTAAGATTATTAATAATATTAAACAAAAACGTTAAACAAAATAAGAAATATTACTATTGAAATGTCATTTCATAAAATATGATCAGTAATAATAATAATAAACCTATTTTTAAAACGCATTTTAATTAACAAATTTATACAGCTTTTGGGTTGAACAGCTTTTTAGTCTGTTAGAGTACAATTAGGGTTAGCGTTAACTACAAAAAGCTTAATTTTCGCAAAAAACACAAATGGAAAAACTCAAACCCTAATATAAAAAATATTGTGTGTGTGCATGCTCTGCTTAATGACACTAGCACTTTTGCTCAAGGCAGAAGACGTGGGAGAGAGATGTGTGCCACTGACAACGCCATTAGAGTGTGTGTGCGTGTGTGTGTGTGTTTGGCTATAACAAGGTCATTAGGGTTCATACAGAATATATCAGTGGATGATTGAGCGGCAGAGAGAAAAACATCTGCACACACACACACTCACATGCACAAACTCATAACTGTGAGTGTCAGATGTAGCTCAGAGCAGACAGGATGATTCGTTTGTGAGGGTAACATGATTGGAAAACGGGACTGAATGAGAATGAATGAAGCTTTGTGTGATTCTCTCTTTCTGCTGCTCTCTAATGTGTGATGGAGAGATCTTTCAAGAGCTCAGTGTGAATCACACACACCACAGGAGCTGAGATTTCCTGCTGATCTACACAGCAATATGTGCCCAGACACACACACATATTCATATTCTAC
The DNA here is from genome assembly GCA_019740295.1 of Labeo calbasu. Lineage (NCBI taxonomy): Eukaryota > Metazoa > Chordata > Actinopteri > Cypriniformes > Cyprinidae > Labeo > Labeo calbasu. Next base: position 5,718 of record JAHKKF010506701.1, read on the forward strand.
TCTCATGCCATCCTATTTAACAAACAGATAATGATCACAAACAACCAGCTCCAACCAGTTATCAACAATAAATATGCAGCTTCAAATAGCTAATGACCTTAAATGGACAGTCACAACTACCTAATGATCATACATAATTAAAAACAAGCAAATGACTATACATGACCATCAACTAATGACTATAAATACTAATGACCAAAAACAGCCCACTTGATCCAGCTAATAGCCATAAATGACCAGTTTCAACTAATTAGTGACTCTTACTGACCTGCATAAACGAGCTAATGACTAATTTAAAACAACTAATGATCAAAAGCCATCTACTGGCCAGTTTTGATCATCTACTGACCTGCTTAAACCAATTTTTAACCAATTAATTACCATAATTGAGCTGCCTAAACAAGTTCATGACTAAAAATAACCAGTTTCAACCAGCTAAAGACCAAAAACAACCCACTTCAACCAGGCAATGGCCTTTTTCCACCAGCTATTAACCAACAACACCCGAAAAATGACCAGTTTTCCACAGCTAATGACCAAAAAACAACCAGCTTCAAGCAGGTAATGACCATAAATTACCAGTTTCAACTAGTTTTAACCACTGAGTTTCCACCAGCTAATGGTCACAAACAATCTGCTTTGACCTGTTAGCGACCAGTTTTAACCAGTTAATGACCATAAATTATCAGTTTCTACCAGCTAATGACCAAAAACACCCTGCTTTAAATATCCATTGACCAGTTTTAAACCAGCTAACAACCAGTTTCAAGCAGTTAATGAACATAAACAATCTGCTTTGAATGGTTAATGAACCGTTTTAACCAGTTAATGACCATGGATTACCAGTTTCTACCAGCTAATGACCAAAAACACCCTGCTTTAAACATCTAATAACTGGTTTCAACCAGTTAATAAACAAACAATTTGAATTGAACGGTTAATGACCAGTTTTTTACCAGCTAATAACTAAAAATACCCTGCTTTACACATTTAATAACCAGTTTCAACCAGCTAATAACCAGTTTCAACCAGTTAGTGAACATAAACAATCTGCTTTGAACAGTTCATGACCAGCTTTAACCAGTTAATGAATATAGATGACCAATTTCTACCAGCTAATGACCAAAAATACCCTGCTTCAGATGTCTAATGACCACTTTCAACCAGCTAATAACCAGTTTTAACCAGTTAATGAGCACATACAATCTGCTTTGAATGGTTAATGACCAGTTTTAACCAGTTAGTGAACATAAAAGATTAGTTTCTACCAGCTAATGTCCAAAAGTACCATGCTTCAAATGTCTAATGACCAGTTTCAACCCTCTAATAAGGAATTTTAGCCAGTTAATTAACATAGACAATCTGCTTTGAATGGTTAATGACCAGTTTTAACCAACTAATGACCATAAATGTCCCGTTTCTACCAGCTAATGACCAAAAACACCCTGCTTTAAACATCTAATTACTAGCTTCAACCAGCTATTAAGCAGTTTTAGCAAGTTAATGAACATAAACAATCTGCTTTGAATGGTTAATGGCCAGTTTTAACCAGTTAATGACCATAAATGACCAGTTTTTACCAGTTAATGACCATAAATGACCAGTTTCTACTAGCTAATGACCACAAACACCTTGCTTTAAACATCTAATTACCAGTTTCAACCAGTTACTGTACATAATCTGCTTTGACTGGTTAATGACCAGTTTTAACCAGTTTTAACCAGTTAACGACCATAAATGACGTGTTTTACCAGTGTTTTACCAGCTAATGACCAAAAATACCCTGCTTTAAACATCTAATGACCAGTTTCAACTAGCTAATAACAAGTTTTGACCAGTTACTGATCACAAACAATCTGCTTTGACCAGTTAACGATCAGTTTTAACCAGTTAGTAACCATAAATGAACAATTTCTACCAGCTAATGACCAAAATACCCTGCTTCAGATGTCTAATGACCACTTTCAACCAGTTAATAAGCATAAACATTCTGCTTTGAACTGTTAATGACCAGTTTTAACCAGTTAGTGATCATAAATTACCAGTTTCTACCAGCTAATGGCCAAAAACACCCTGCTTTAAACATCCAGTTTCAACCAGTTACTGTACATAATCTGCTTTGAATGGTTAATAACCAGTTTTAATCAGTTAACGACCATAAATGACCAGTGTTTTACCAGCTAATGACCAGTTTCAACTAGCTAATAACCAGTTTTTACCCGTTACTGATCACAAACAATCTGCTTTGACCAGTTAACAACCAGTTTTAACCAGCTAATGACCAAAAATAAACAATTTCTACCAGCTAATGACCAAAAACACCCTTCTTTAAACATCCAATGACCAGTTTTAACCAGTTAATGGCTGTAATTGACCTGCTTCAAACAATTTGAAAACAAAAAAATCTATAGTTTCAACTTGATAACTGACTATAAATGACTAGATTCAACCTGTTTATAAATATAAACCATCAGCTTCAACTAGCTAATGAGCATAAATGGTCAACTCCAACCATGTAAATGTAGTTAACACAAGCCTTGGCAATTCATGCAAACTATAGTTTTATTGGTTAGTTAGACTCTATAGAGCTGAATTAGCATGCGCGGCGTGTGGCCTCCCCTACAAAAACCTTCAAAGTCAAGCAGCTGAGGCTGACATAAAGGCTAATGTTTCGGCAAGCTTTCGGGGACACAGATGGAACAAAAAGCACGCACCGTGTTTGACAAGGCACTGGAATGATGCAAGGTGACACTGTGCTGGCAAGCACTTGGCAGTTAAGATGGCAAAGGTGGAGAGAAAAACATGTCAGGCTTGCTTGGCTAACACACAAGTGTCGTTTGAAAAGAGAGCGAAAAATCTGCCACTATTTGAGGTCACAAGGTCACCGGCTGACTGTTTACCTCAGCAAGATAAGGACACAGAGGCTAACAGAAGGGTGAAACAGGGCAGGTGGGCTGATTCACAGATGGAATCGCACAGGAAATGATTTTGAGGGAGAAACATGATTGGTTAGGGTCAATATAGCATTTAAGGGTGAGCTGCTAAGGTTGCCAGGTCCTCTGAAAGTGCAGATGGTGAAATTACATTTCTGAGATAGATTATGTGGACATATGTAGTATTTTCCACCTATTTCTCTTAGCAGATACAGAAGATGGTGACAGGAAGAGATTAAACCTAAATTTCCCACATAAGCAGCACAGCAAAATCTCATAAGCACGTAAACCACTGTATCACAGCGGCCTGTAAATGTTAAAAGAAAGCCAAAATTCCTGACATTGTCTTGCCCTCTATTGCTCCATCTCATCCGTCTTCCTTCCTATTCCCTCTTCTATTCTTGATGTCTGTCTTTCCTCCTGACAAAGATGATCCAATCCTCTCATTCATTATTTAGAGGCTGAAAAGCGCTTCACCACACAAACACACACACACATTTACTACCACAATCACGGATACCTATAAATGCAGTAGGTCTACACCTCATTATTTCTTTGATACAATAATTTATCAGTTTTATTACCTATCCTGCAGTCAGCTCTTACACTTATTATTGAACAACACTGGATACTATCGAGACTACTTCCCTAAGCACTTATAATCATATTTATTATCATATTTATGGCCAAACACTGATCTGAGATTAGATTTCCTGTGGCTACAGTATAAATGACATATAGGAGATAAAACTAGGTTAATATTTCTAGAAGGAAATACCAGGGCTTTCAAGTACACGCCTTGGTTTCTGTCGGCAACAACATAACCTTTGAAGAGTAAAGGCACCTTGAGAAACTGATGTAAAAAAAACAATCATTTAGTATAGAAAGAAATGCAAGAAAGAAGACAAGTCAACAAAAACACTCTAGGTAAATAAACAAATAAATAAAGAGAAGATTCCTCTACAAAAATAGTGCAATTAAATATGGATTTTTTATTGAAAATCCATTTGAATCTATCGGTCACGTTTTAGTAAGAAAATGAAAGCTGAAATGCAATTTGTTCAAATTAAATGTCATTCCTCCACCCAGCAGGTCTCTTATGTCACCTCTCAACCTTCAGATCCTCTAATGGAGAGAGAATTGATCAACGCTCCGCAGTTAATGACATGAGCGCCTAATAAATGTGAGTCTCCTGGGCACCTGATGTCAGATATATGAGCCCACCATTTATATATATGGCTCTGAGAGGAAGTGAGTGGGCGGAAGTTATGAAAATGACAGATATAAAGCAAACAGATAAAGATGATTTGTAGTTTAGCAAAATAAACACACACTTGAGAAATAACAGAATAATTAAAAGCATACTCACAGCAAGAAACCTGTTTGAAAACAGTCTATTTGGTGTAAAAAGGCATTAAGATTGCTGGAGAAAGACAAAAGAAAGAGGGAACAATGAAAAGAGAGAGACATGTCCTTGCCCCCATGCATCTGCAGCTCAGTGATGAGGACAGATGAGGTCATTATAACGGGGTTACAGCGCCCACCTGTGCATGGACCTAATGATCCGTAAACATACACACACACCAAGACGGAGTCAACAGAGGCTAATGACACTTCAACCCCACACAAGCAGCATAATACTGCGGCTGCAGCCAAACTTTCCAAGAAAAAACTACTTTTTCAGATAAAACTTCCAAAACAAATGACTCTTAATTGGTTATACCTTCCAAAATTTGATTCAGGAATGGGCTCATAATGATTCTTATGACATCAAAATAGTAAGTCATAGTGTTTTTTCATTTTTCTTTAGTTCTTTAATTACTATTAACGACATAGAAAACAGCAGGTATATTAGGCTGCTGTCACTTTAAGACCTAATGCACTAATCCAATATACTGACAAGCATCCGATTTCTTCACCAACTGTTATGTTCACTTAACCTAATGTGCTTCAACAAGCTGTTTACGATAAATCACCAGTTTCCACCAGTTAATGATCACAAACAATCTGCTTTGACCGGTTAATGACCGGTTTTAACCAGTTAATGACCATAAATCACCAATTTCTACCTGCTAAAGACCAAAATACCCTACTTCAATTGTCTGACCAGTTTCAACCTGCTAATAACCAGTTTCAACCAGTTAATGAACGCAATCAATCTGCTTTGAACAGTTAATGACCAGTTTTAACCAGTTAAAGACCATAAATGACCAGTTTCTACCAGCTAATGCCTAAAATACCCTCCTTTAAACAACTAGTTTCAACCAGTTAATGCTTTAAGGAGTTAATGACCAGTTAATGCTCATAAATGACCAGTTAGTGCCCATGACTATTGTTCTACCAGCTAATGACCCTGTTTCAAACATCTAATGACCAGATTCAACCAGCTAACAACCAGTTTCAACCAGTTAATGAACATACACAATCTGCATTGAACGGTTAATGGCCAGTTTTAACCAGTTAATGACCAAAAATGACCAGTTTCTACCAGCTAATGACCATAAATACCCTCCTTTAAACATCTAATGACCATTTTTAACCAGCTAAAACAGTTTCAATCAGTTAATAAACATAAACAATCTGCTTTGAACAGTTGATGCTTAGTTTTAACCAGGTAATGACCAGACATGACCAGTTTCAACCAGCTAATAACCAGTTTCAACCAGTTAATGAACATAATCTGCTTTAAAGAGTTAATGACCAGTTAATGCCCATAAATGAC
>JAHKKF010506711.1:0-17774 GCA_019740295.1 Labeo calbasu
AAAAACTATATAAAATACTAATTATTCCAAACTTTTATAAGCCCTGAGTAACCTTCCTCACAGCTTCAATCTGGACAGACTAAAAATTTGTTAAAACTTTGTATCACACCTGCTGTCAGTAGTGATTTTGCTCCGCTGTGTATTAGTAGATCAGGAAAATTGCTGGAAAATAAAACTTTGCCAAGCACCAAATACCATGGTCCAACAAAGACATACAACAATAGTTTTTGTTTGTAATATAATGAGACTCTCTGTGCGTGTCTGATGATACAAATAACCATGTGTCTGATTTTGAGGAACTTCACTACCTTCTGTTTTTACCATGGCACATATAGTAATAACCGTCATACTCAATCTTATTTTGGTACAGTACACTAATGTGATACTACAGAAGGGGAAGCAACTTTACTAAGGTGTAAAAATAATACACACGACCAGTGTATTACTTTACACTCAAATAGAAATGTAAGCCGTAGGGAATAAGCACTTCAGCTATTTAACAGCAAAAGCACAGCAATTTGTAGAAAGTCCTTGGAAAAATGACTAGAAATAGTACTTGAATTCTGATCAGCCAACAACCAGAATATTAGAATTCTGATGCACCATCAACCAAAAGATCAACAGGAAATGCATATCATTAAATTGTGACATAACTCCATATAAGGAAGTTGCAACTCCTCTTCATACCACAACTAGGGCTGGTTCCTGCTGTCAGCTATTTAAATGAAAACGGACGTGTGAAGCGGGTGGCTGCACATGACAGAGCTGCAGTGTGCTATAGAAAGACACTGTTTCACAGCGATACACAGACGCTTTGTTCCGCAGCCACATCATCCAAAGACCGTCAGCCACCACGACAGGGAGTGTGCTCTTAAAGATATCTTTAAGATATGACCCATTTAAGAACCACAAGATCAATATTATAGACCATTTAGCCTACCTCTCCATATTTATCTGTTCACTAGTTCATCAGTCGTACTAATTTCCCCATCATTTTCAGGGTTCAAGGTTATGAACATTTCTGCTTGCTTCATAGCCTAACAGGACCATAATTGATGTCAATATATAATTTAAACATCATCACTAATTTGTAAGAAGCAGATTTTGTTGTTTCATGTTGTTGTAAAAAGCAACACGCACCGTTGTAAAAATTGCCTTGGTTGGGACTCTGGCAACCAGACAGACGCCTAATGGTATGTAGAGATCTTCCTCTGATCTGCAAACGGATTTACCTCTAATCTTCCTCCTGGACACACATAAGGACACACAACAGAAAAACATAATTAATCACAAAATCATTAATACTTATGAGTAATACAGAACTTATTACATAGAGAGATGCTGGGCTGAGTGTAACGTGTTGCATGTGTTACATTATCAGATTTTTTTTTTTTTTAAGTAATGAGAAATTAATTGAAATATAGCTGCAAGCAGTGATTACCGGGATTCAAGCGCTTTAAGGCAGTTAAGCACATATGAAAAAAGCCTGTAACCACCCAAATCAAAGATTTAAAAAACAGCAATTCTTGCAAATCCAGGTAATTTAACAAAGAAATACTATGTTTTTTTTAATATTTGCAACTGTTATAGCACCAGCTGTGGTCCGATCTCCTTAAAACTTTGCATGCAGGTGAACTCCAAAAGTGCACAAAACCTCCAAAATGGGGCGGGGTCTTGTTGCGCAAAGACTTTCACCATTGGCTTATGGTGTATTGGCCTCACTTTAGCCAATTATTATTGACTTACATTTCAAAATAAAACTTCATACTTTAAACACTATAAAACAATAAAAAAAACTTTACATGCTTGTTTAGAATCACCTGTCATATGAGCTCTGCAGGTTTCATGAAGTTTTGAGTTTTCCTTTAGGCTTTATAGGATTTTGGGTAAATTTGGACAGGACCCTTTTCTTAACGACCCCATTACAGCTTCCCAAAGGGTAGATTTCAATATATTTGATAATTATTGACCTAGAGAGCCTAGTGTTTTTTTCCAGATTGAGCGAAAAACTAGGTCTAGTTCGCAAAAGTCGATTTTTTTTTTACATCTTCTCCATCATTTAACCCTTAAAGACCTAGGACATTTTTGGGGCACCTGACACGCCTGCACTTTTCTTTGTTTTTTTCAGACTTATTCTAGCAGGCAGCATTAAGTGCTATATATCATTGTAAACAGGAAAACTTGACGTTTCAGTCTAGATAATTTAAAGTCCCAATTTTCCTTTTGTCTTCTCTAAGAATGAATGAATTTTCAAAATTTGAAGAAAATCACAAGCAACAATTGGAGGTTGTTTTACTGTGTATTCAAACAGAAACTCCTGAAGTTTGGATTTTTTTCTTTAGAAAGTTGTATTTGGGTGTTTTACACTTCTAAATAAAATTTTGTCTTCATATAACATTCCCCAAGCAACTTATAGCCATTTATTACAATATTGTTATAGGCACTTTTTAGTAGAAAACAAGTTTATTTAGTTTACTGACAATATAGATGTGTTAAAAAATATTTAGAAAGTAAAGTAAATGGAAACAGTGTTACATAATAACAAAACACAGTTAAAAAAAAAAAAAATTCAGAGAAATATAACTTTCAATCAGAGTATTAACAATAAACGCAAACAGAGCAGCAAATAGTAAAAAAAACAACTGCACAAATGGTCTTGTGGAACAAATATACAAACTATTCACACAATATGAGAGAAAAATAGACAGAGTGCAACACAAAAAAATAGTACAAATTATCTTTATAAACTATATAAGAAGAATTTTCATAATATAACAGCCAAATGGATTGATCCGCTGTCTATATTCGTGTTTTACCGGGACAGCGCATAGCCACGTGAAAACATAAATTTCAGTGCTTTATCAGATATGTACATTACTCCAGGTATGTGTCGCCACAGTTTGGGTTATGAAGAACAAAGAAGGGAAAAGTTATTCTTCCGAACTGAAGCAGCAGTATCTTCTCAGGTAAAAGTTATTAGAACCGTGTCTAGGGACAAGCTGGCCATCACACTGCTCTGACCTTATCAGCCATTTGTATCCTATTATTTGATTCAGTCTTTTCGCTAATGACAAAACAGTTAATCACGATGATCTTGTCTTCAGAAAAGATTCTTTTATTTGCTTACGTCAGAAACAACGAATCTCTTTGAAAACTTGCTGTTGTTATTATTATATTTCGTAAAAGTTTTACCCACCAACTGCCAACTGACACTGTTACATATACTTGTCAATGCCGTTCATTTTAGGCCCTGGATATGACTATCACATGTACGTGTGAAAAATCGTGCAATGTACAATTGTTTACACCCTTAAAAATTGTAATATCAACCCCAGTGGCCGATTCTTTCAAATTTCTCATAGATCTTTGGGGATGTGAGTCAAACAGGCCCACCGAGTTTCATTCTGAGGTTCATTCCTATCAGCCTCTGGTAACGTTGTCTAACAGGTGCTCAAACTTCCAAATGCGGCCATGTTTTTTCGAGATACGCAAATGTCCTTATAGGCACTTTGGACCAAGTTTGGTTCTGACCGTGCTAAAAACCTAGGACTAGTTCGCCAAAGGTTTTTTAAAAAATCCAAAATACCCCAAAATTTTGAGATACCCCAAAATCTGAGGCATGTGTTTTGTCCGGCGTGAGTCAAGGATTTCAACAACATAAAACACTTGAGACTGCAACTGACAGTTGAGGAGTTATGAGTGGTTTTGTACTTTCGATAGCTGCAGCGCCCCCATCAGGCCGACTGGGGTGAGCCTTGGTCTAAGTTTCAAGTCTTTACGATTTACGGTTTGGTCTGTACGATCAATTTTCCGTGGAGATTGCTGACCCTTGGCTATTCTTGAACCCCCAATTAATTTTTACACCATAACACTCTTTCAAATACAGTAACATAAAGTACTTTTCTTTTTAAACATTTGCCAGGTCCAGACATAATCTGCAGAATCTTTTAGATTAATTTAGATATATCTGAATCTAAATAGAACTGAAATATTAACCGAAAAACCTACTGTAGTCACATATATGGTGAGCTTCCCAAACAGCAACGCAGCTTGCTGCTTTAGCACCATAATTAAGATAAAATGTTGGATAAACAAACTAGCTACTTTAGTCATGACTGTTTCGCAGAAGCATAGTAACTACAGTTATTATTGCACAGTAACTACTGCAAATTGCCACATATGTTGTAAGAACCACATTTGATCAACAATGAGGGTTTACACAGAAAGTAACACAGAGCAACATAATACTAACACATTACACTGTCCTGCACGTTAATAATAATCTATGTTATCATTTGCGGTGCAGGTCTGCCATGCGCATGCGTAATCTGTGTATTCCGGTTCAATACAGTTAGGGTATGTCTAAAAACTCCCATCTCATTTTCTCTTCCAACTTTAAAATCATCCTACATCGCTGCAGAAGTACCGACCCAGTATTTACAAAATGACCATACAAAGAAGGTCAAACTTTATAAAAAAAAGGTAAAACAGCAATGTAGGACTATTTTGAAGTTGGAGAAAATGAGATGGGAGTATTTCAACATACCCTAACCCCAACCGTATTGACCCGGAATACACAGTATGCATGCGCATCGCAGAGCTAGACAAGACAAGCATTTGAGGTAAAAGAATATACATTTTTTTTAGCAAATTACTGATTGTTTTGCTAGATAAGACCCTTATTCCTCGGCTGGGATCGTTTAGAGCCATTTGAAGCTGCATTTAAACTGCATTTTGGAAGTTTAAACTTGGGAGCACCATTGAAGTCCACTATATAGAGATATGTTTTGAAATGTTTCCCTCAAAAAACATAATTTCTTTACAACCGAAGAAAGGCATGAACATCTTGAATGACAATGGGGTGAATACATTATCTGTAAATGTTTGTTCTGGAAGTAAAGTACTCCTTTAAGGGGCTTTCAGCGTAAAACTTACTCAAAAAGTCCTCTAATAGAGCTGATGATGCGGGGGGACGTAGCTGAAGCAGACCTGAGAGGAAATACAACAACTTTACACCATGATAATAACTATTGAGACTTGTAGGGATCAGACTCACACTCAAAAACTACATTAGGGTACTAATGATACTACAGTGCATGAACTGATGTCACAATTATTAAAAATAAGTTAATAATCAGCCATAATTCGGCAAATATCCCTTTAAAATAATTACCGCAGGAATTATACATAAACGCCACTACTGTTACCTGAAAAGTGCTCCATGGGATCTCTCTAACCTTTGTGACTCACTTTGAGGAGATGATGGATTGGGAGGTGATATATTTCCAGATTCTCTGACAGGTAAAAGCGAAACAATTAATGACAACCTTAAATAAAAACATGATACATTTAAATGATCCACCTGTTGACTTTATGCTGCCCTCATATGCTGATGAAAGGAATAGTTCATTTAAAAATGAAAAGTCTGTTATTTACTTCACCCTCATATCATTCCAAACCAGCATGACTTTCTTTCCTCCGTGAAACACAAATAAATAACAGTGCATACTGTAACAATTTTCCTTTTGTGCTTCACGAAGAAAGACATTTAAATGGTTTGGATTGACATGAAGTCAGATTTACGCTGCAGCGCCACTTTATACAGCTGATACTTACTCATTAATATTCACATTCTTACTGGCGGCCATCTGAAGCTCTTTGTGAAGACTGGCCTCTCTGGCTCTAAGAAAGAAAAGGAAATGTGATCAAGGAGGATGTGGTGTTTATGGAAAGGACAAAATTTGCTTTCAACATTTAGAAAAAAACCCTACAAATTATTTGCCAGTGGAACACCACAGCAGCAGAACGAATGTGCTCTGTGAACTTTGAAATGTGGTCTTTGTTTAACAAAACACCAATTCATTAACTACATTAACCATCTTCTAAGGCAACAAATAATATTTCTACTGTTGTTTGTCATGGCCTCTGTGTTCTTTATTCCCTGCTGACAGATATCACATACAGTACAGTGACCCCATACAATATTTGGACACTAATAAGAATTTAGTACATTTAGCTCCCACAATGTAACATATTTAAAAGGAAAGTTGACCCAAATATTAAAATTATGTCTCAATTTATTCACCCTTATGTAATTCCAGACCTGTTTAACTAACTTCCTTGGGCAGAACACAATAGCAGATTTTTTTTTCACCCATATAATACGTCAGTAGGGTTAAGAACAGCAATGAACCATGCTGTCTTTTATTTTTTGGGACCAAAAAAAAAAATCAAAAAAGTGTGTTCTACAGAAGAAAAAAAGTTGGGTTTGGAACAGTATGTGGTTAAAGGACAACTCCACTTCCAGAACAACAATTCACAAATAATTTACTCACCCCCTTGTCATCCAAAATGTTCATGTCTTTCTGTCTTTAGTCGTTAAGAAATTATGTTTTTTTCAATTTTTTATACTTTTTAAGCACAAAAGCTTGTGTAGCACAGGCTCTGGGATACATCCTATTGAATCAAGTGGAAAGTTCAAACAAGACAAAACTATACTGCTATAAGAAACAGAAAAGATTAGGTAAAAGTTTACCTGGGTCTTTAGTCTATGATTAGCTCACCTCACCTCTTAGTTTTAGGGTTTGAGTCGTTTGTTCATCATGTGACAGCCCCGTAAGATGAACGAACGACTCAAAAAGCCAGAAGACTCGAAACAGCTGAACTAATTCCAGTACAGAACCTAATAGGATGTTTCGCATGCGCGACTGAACGAATCACTCCCCGAGACGACTTATTCTTCTCGAGTCACATTAAAGATTTGTTCAAAATGAAAGAATCGTTCAAGAACGACCCATTACTAATTCACAGCATCGTGGACATGCATCCAAGAGCCTGTGCTACATGAGCTTTTGTGCTTAAAAAGTATACAAATTTGTATTTTTTGAAAAAAAACGACCCACCTTTTCGCTAGATAAGACTGAAACTTCTTCTTCCTCAGCTGGGATCGTTTAGAGCGTTTTGAAGCTGCCTTTAAACTGCATTTTGGAAGTTCAAAATCGGGGCACCAATGAAGTCCGTTATATGGTGAAAAATCCTGAAATGCTTTCCTCAAAAACCATAATTTCTTTACAACTGAACCTCTTCGATGACAAGGGGTTGAGTAAATTATTTGTGAATTGTTGCTCTGGAAGTGGAGTTCTCCTTTAAGTAAATGATGATATAATTTTCACTTCACTTCCCTTTTAATAAATTCATTCCGCAGACACAATGCACAACTGATGACATTAATTAGAAGACAGAAATTATTTTTAAGAGTGCATTTTTTTAGGATTTTATTTGGTTATTCTAACAGTGCAGCAATCTAATAGCCTCTGACCTCACTCTCTTCTCATTGCGATGGTTCATGCGGACAGCAGCCTGTTGTTTTGGACGGATCATGTTCTCCAGGATCTCTGAGCTGCGGAGTTTCTCTTGTCGGTACGTCCTCTCCATGTTCTGGTGCTGCTCCAGCAAAGAATCATATTTGTTTTTCAGGAGTTGGTTCTTAGCCTGTACCTCTGCCACATGTTCCTGAAGTGCGCTGTGCTCTGATGACAGAACACTGAGATGGTTTTGGACCTCATACAGCCTAATAAATAAAATTTAAAAATCAATATACGTATGCAAGATCTACAACAAAATGGCCCAAATTTTCCACCATTTTTGATATTCGGGAAATTAGCAAAATTATACATTCCAAGGTGCACATCCAGACTGAGCTGAAAGTCAGTCTACAGCTAAAAAAAAGGAATAGTTCAGGGAAATTCTGTAAGATTTATTTGTCATCTAAAGAATGGAATGGCATTTTTTTCTATACAGTGAAAGTAGTATCTTTCACCGGAAACCATATGTTAGCTTTGTGATCAAAATTTATGATATTATTCATGAATAATATTGAGACAACAGCCTGAGTGTGAATAAATAGCACTTTCCACATATATACATATATTTATATATATGTTTGCATATACACTTTATATATATACACACACTGCCGTTAAAAACTTTGGGATCAGTAAGACTTGTAATGTGTTTTAAAGAAGTCTCTTATCCTCATCAAAGCTGTATTTATTTGATTAAAAATACAGAAAAAAAACAGTAATACTGCAAAATGTTATTACAATATAAAATAATGGTTTCTATTTTAATATACTTCAAAATATAATTTATTTCTGTGATGCAAAGGTGAATTTTCATCAGAAGTGTCACATGATCCTTCAGAAATTATTCTAATATGCTGATTTATTATTAGAATTATCTATGTTGGAAATAGTTGTGCTGCCAGATATATTTTTGGAACCTATGATAGTTTTTTAAGGTTTTTGTTAATAATAAAAAGTAAAGAAGAACAGCATTTTTTTTTTAAAACAGAAATCTTTTATAACAATATATGTCTTTACTAACACTTTTTATGAATTTAACACATCCTTACTGAATAAAAGTATTTATTTCTTTCAAAAAACAAAAAGAAAGAAAGACAGAAAGAATTTACTGACCCTAAACTTTTGAACAGTAGTGTATATTATTAAAAAATATTTATATTTTATATAAATGCTGTTCTTTTTAACTTCATTAATTTTTAAATTTTTATTCATTCAAGTTTTACAGGTTCAAAAAAAATTATATATATATATATATATATATAACATTACTAGTCATTACATTAGAATTACACTTAACAAATTGGATCGCAAAACTGGGTTGCAAAGCTATCACTCAGCATTTGTTTTCCTTTTTTTTACTGCTGGAGAATTGACTTTTTTTTTTTTTCAATATTGCAATGCATTACTTTAGGTTAAGTTAAAAGTAACTTTCCCCAACACTGTTTACATGTCTTCCTTCTATCCCGTAGTCTAAACGTCTGACCAATCACAACAGACTGGCCTTTTGGGAAAGGTGGGCTTTAAAGAGACAGAAACTAAAACAGAACGTTTTAGCCAGAGAGGTGTTGCAGCAACAGTATGAGAATAATGTTTTTCTTTAAAGCTTCAAATCATATAAATGTATTCTAGCAGACAAAAAAATACAATTATGAATTTGTAAATGAGCATAATATGGGCACTTTAAAAGAGTAGTTTCCTGTTTTTGTGTCATAATAGGATAAGGAGGCTTACTTGGTATGTTGTTCATCCAGTGTCACTTCCTTTATCTGGATTCTCTGCTGCAGTTCCACCACTTGGTATGCAAGCTGCAAAAAAAATTACAAAGCCATAAAAAGAAAATATCAATGAAAAAACACAAATTAAATGCCCACCTGTTTATAATATGAAGCTATATTTACAGTAGTTTTCATTAGCTTAAACAATTCAATATGGGGGAGAAGACTTGTGTGTTGATAAAGCACAGATACGCAGCAGGTTTTATCACATACTTTAACAAAAACTTTCCAACTGGTCTTAAGAAAGCTTTAATGCAAGATTCAGTGTACTGTAAAAACTGGTTGTGCCACTGTGATAACTACTAAAGCAAAGTCGTCAATTTCCCTAATATGTCTCCAAATAATGTTCCCATTCGCATTAGACTAATATGCTTTGGAAAAAGGTTCTCCAGGGCATTTTTACATGTAGGAAGCCATCAGTTCTGTGAAACTTTACCATGCTTGTAGATTTGATGATTCACTGTCTGCTAAAAGGAAGAGATAACAGCAAGCCAACTTGTAAACCTGTTTAGTGAAACAGGTCACAACTTGTGCCATAAAATTGAGTTTGGTATATAAACGTTTGACAGAAACCCAATCACCACGCTGCTTTTATATGAGAAAGGCTGATTCTGTTTTTCACATATACCATCGTTTCCTACCTCACCGGTGGTTGTCTTTAGAGACGTCAGCGAATCTTCAGGTTGTGAGGGCCTGCAAAAAACAGTATTTTGAAATTAAAAGCAGAAACAGACTGAATAAGAATATATACTATTACTACACTGTAATGTTTAAATGGCATGGTTGATAAGATGTTACGTATTACATATATATTACACATTCAGCAATCACGGTAATTAAAAAAAAAAATATTATATTACAATCGAAGTGACATAATGGCATGCATATTTCATTGAATCCACAATTCCACCCATTATATTGTCATGTGCAGTAATCTTTTATTACCATTTAACAATCAGAGTTTATTGGGTCCTTCCTGTAGTCTAAAAACGTGTTTCATGTGGTAATCTAAATTAACTTGTTTTTTGTAGTGATATTATTTCATATGACTGCATCAAACTGACTACATTTACTCCAACAGAAATCATATTTAGGTTCAGATCAGCTAGAATTTGCACTGCACATTTTCACATTTTACAGCATAACATTAAAGAATATTATGACTCAGAGAGAAGGTTACCTTGACCCTGATCCCAGAATGCCTTTGGTTATGAGGGCTCTTTGCTTGGACTTTTCCAGCAGACTGTGATCTATAACAAGTACAATATGACAGACTACTTCTGAAGAAGCATGATTTGTTTGAAAAGAGGCCAACTGATGTTTACATCAACTCCAAGTGACTCATTTGTTAATGAGACTTTCTATTTGCACGTAAGTGTCAAGATTCGCAGAAGTGAGAACTCGCACAACTCTGAATTTTGTTCATATCAGCCTGCATTATACTAAAGATATGCAGACTAGACCTTCACCTTTAGATTAGTGACACTTTTAGATTCTGTTCTCCATAATAAATTAATACTAAATAAATTATAAAATAGTAAAAACTAAATATAATTATACCATAATCCCAACATGTTGTAAAATATATGATACTTAATGTATTTACATTTATATTTTTAAATACTTTTTTTTTTTTTACAAATTATAGGAATATAACACATATTACAACATATATAACACATTTATACAGTAAAACATTTAACTACTACTGAAATTTTTTGTATTTTGTAATATCAATAAACCATAAAATATTTTTTTAACAATTAATTGTATTTTATTGTATCTTTAGATACTTAATTATACATAAAATGAATTTATTTAATCAACCATAAAGGCAACAGATTATAAACTGCAACCAAAACAACATGTTTTTTCTCATTACATTTAAGAAATTAAACTGCATGGCCTACAAAGTTAAATCATAAAAACATTTTTAAAAAGCTTACATGACTCTATAATATCCTGGAAGACGCTCGTCTGTGTCCTGTTGCGATATTTCAGCTGTCTGATAATGTGACGCTTCCATGTTTCGTTCTGATTAAGTTCAGAGTTTCTCGCGCGTTGCGACGCCGCCATGATCATAAATAATAATTTTACTACAATGACAATAATCTACTGTCTCAGACATAGTTCAGGGATGGACGCCCCGTCATCGGGAACTTTTAAGTTTGTTTTCCATTCCTATGAAGCACACAGGAAAGCGGCAGAAAGTGGGTTGTGGCGCAGCTGTGCGCGCTGAGACGCGACGCGTCATTTTAGTGGCTGTAAACACATGGAGGGAGCCGCCTGCTGCTGTCGCTGATGAGTAATCATGACAAACATGTCAATGCGCCTCAAGCGTGGAAACAGACTGGGGAGAACGGAGAGTAGATCTACATCGTGGAAAATAAAATGGGAGTGGCCTTTTGGCCCAGACGTTTCGTCCCATTGGTTGGGAACGATGCGTCAAATTATAATTATTCTTTTTTAATTCTTTAATGTGCATTTTTAATTCAGTGTATATTAAAGTTCACCACTATGATTATATAGGTGAGAATTATTATTTTTTATTAAGCTTGCGAAAACGTGCTGTCATGTGACTTCTGTTACTTTTCTCAGCGATTAGTCAGGATGGACCAATCGCATTCAAATATTTGTGTTTATTTCATCGAAGTCCTGGGGCACATTTTGATTTATATGTCTGGTAACAATACGTAGAATTAAAACATTTTAAATGTTATACATTCACTATATTAATGGCTCCCATGAGTCAATAAACGTCTTTATTGATTTGATTGCTGCTTATGGGGACACAGCTTTCTGAGCCTCAAAGCGCCCTCTGTCGTAATATAAATAGAAATAGTATTTGCTAGTAACATTTGCCAACCAATATGTTGAAGCAATACAGCTGTACAAACACTTCCCTCAAACACTAAGTTGACACTTCAACACCGAAATCTCAGCTCCCACTATGATTTAATAGGCATGATGAATGGTTGGACACTACTAGGCTGACAGTAAGTGTCACATGAATGACATGACAAATAATGTGGGTACCACAAAAGTTAAGAATATAAAATGGCAGGTTAGCCTTAGTGTAATTTTTGGTAGCCATTTCTATTAATGTTAATGACAAAAATGTACCCATGGTTTCTACCAAAACACTAGTAGTACTTTGATCTGAGATTATGGTAGGTGGTACATAGCTAGCATGTAAAAATATAGTAATCCCTAAACAGTTCTGTAAGCCTTCTGATAGGATGCTATGGATTTATAATTCATTTGTTTTTGTAAATGCACTGACTTTCAGAATCATAAGGAACCACAAAAACAATTATCTTTGAATGTTTAATATTAAAATACAGTGTAAACAGCTGGTTAATATTTACAAAGCCTTTGAAAAAGTTAACTATACATTTTCTGTGAAAAGAAGAAGAAGAAAAAAAGGATTGCACATCAACATGACAAAGCATAATCAGCACACCAGTGGCAAGCAAATCGTGAGTCACAGCCTGATGCTTTGGGAAATATTAACACGTCACTATTCAGAGCAACACTCAAAATAACATGACAATGGAACACCTCTTAGTTAGTCTGCGTGGTTGTGGTGGCGTGAAATGGTGTAAAACTATGAAAGCATCAAACATCAAGAACTTCACCACCAAAGTGAGTACATTCAACTGTTTGTACTCAAAGTAACACTGTTTTAAAACTGTACATAAAATATAATGGACGTAAGGATTCAGGGGGGAGAAAGGTCCAGAAGATCTGCCTTGACAAATCTTCAATACATCAAAATAATTGCGAAGTGTATGTGACCAAATACACTCAGGTATTGAAATGTAGTGAAAAGAGACCTAAGACCTACCAGACCAGTTTTACAAAATTCCAAATATGCATTTACACGTTTATTAAAAAAAAAAAAAAAAAAGTAAAACCAATGGAAGGCATTAAGGTTTAAAGGTGCTTATGGGTGCAATTAGAAGTTCATTTTTGCCATTAAAAAGAAAACTGAGCATTTACTCCAGTGTGGACTGTGCTCCTTTTTCAGTCATTCGCAGTAAGAGCATCTCCGAATACTTCTCCAGGAGGGCCACAGCCCTGTCGTCCCTGAGCTGACGGCCAGGAGAGTCCTCTGGTACGGGACGGGTGCTTTGGGTCGAGGGCCGCGTCTCTTGAGGGCACAGGGAGTTCAACTCACTCTGTACACCCACAAATACCTCCTGCAAAATACTCTTCATCTGCTCCTGCTGCTCTGACAACTCCGGGATGGAGCACAACTACAGAAACGGGGAGAGAGGAGGAGAAAAAAAAAAAAAAAAAAAAAGTGTTTTACCATTAGATGGCAATTCTCTGCCAACTGAATTAAAGCAATATGTGACTCTGAACCACAAAATCAGCCACAAGAGTCATTATTTTGAAACTGGGATATATACGTCATGAACAAATAAGCTTTCCATTGATATATGGTTTGTTATAATAGGACAATATTTGGCCAAGATACAACTATTTGAAAATCTGGAATCTGAGTGCAAAAAAAAAAAAAAAAAAAAAAAAAGAGAAAATTGAGAAAATCACTTTTAAAGTGATATTTGATATTTGATATTTGATCAAATTAAGTTCTTTGCAATGTATATTACTAAATCAAAAATTAAGTTTTGATATTTACAGAGGAAAAACTTACCAAATATCTTCATGGAACATGATCTTTACTCAATAGAAAGGAAAAACGCTAATTTTGATCCATACAATGTATTTTTGGCTATTGCTACAAATATACTCGTGCTGCTTATGACTAGTTTTGTGGTCAAGGGTCATATATTCATATTCATATTCATATTCATATATTCTCATTTCTATAGTTGCACCAGTTTCTACACACATTTACAAACAAACACTACGGTCCAAACGTTTTAAATATTTTAATATATTTTACAATGTGATTTATTTCTGTGATGCAAGGCAGAAATTTTCAATAATCATTGCTGCTCCAGGTCTTTAGTGACACCAGATCCATAAAAATGTATTATGCTTATTTGGTGCTTAACCTTTTAACTGTCACTCCCATTTTTGAACATAAACGTGAAAATGCACTATTCGAACTTAAATTTTTATAATTCATCAACGAAAGCATTTTGTAATATGATTTTAATGTATATTTACAAAGGTAATGCAATGTCTGATTTTAAAATGGTTTTCAAAGGATGAATTTTGAGATTAAGTTTTCAACTTATATATAATTTCTTATATCTAAAGCATGATAGGGAAAAAGGCAACAAAGAAAGTCTTTTTGTGACAAAGGTCAGAACTCCTGTTATAATGTAGATTTGTCATAAATTAATCCACTACTTTTCCTACATAATTTGTAACACAAAACAGTGGTAAAATTTCTATTTTGGAAGAGTCTTAGACCTTTCCAACAAAATATAGTCTGTCATGATTAGATTAGGATTTATTTGTAATATGGTAAAGTAAACATAGGCGTCCTGTATACGGGATGGTGACAGTTAGGGAGTTAATTTATTTTTTTGTCAGTGTTGAAAACAGTTGTGGTTTCTTTAATGCTTTAATGAGAAGAAAGTTCAAAAGTACAGCCTTTATATTAAATTAATATTGTGTGTAACATTATAAATGTCTTTACTGATAAATTTAATGCATTACTGATGAATTAAAAAAAAAAAAAAGTGTTTAAATACACTAATAATGGTATGTATGTATGTATGTATATTTTATAAATATATATATATAAAATGTTGATGACTAAACCTTAACTTTGGGGAATACTTTTAAGATTCAGTACTGAAACAACCAAAACTAAAAGAAAAAAAAAAGTAGTAGAAAGACTTTACTTTAAAAGATCATAGAGAAGAGAAATAAAATTTTTAATTCAATCCATTATCCCTGATAGAGGTACAGATTGATAAATCACCTTGTTATAAAAGCCAGTTGCTTTATGAATGTTCTGCCAGAGTTCATTCACAATCTCCTTACACATCTGGACACTCAACGACTCTGCAGAAAATCCTAATGACAAAAAGACAAATTAAAAACAAAAACAAATATTACCATCCGTGACTGCCTGTGCCCCAAACGTATTCTAAACAAGAGCATGTATGAAAACAGATTAACTGGAAAAACCTAATTAAGCCAATATTCTGGTTAGTAGAAATGTGAATCAGATTGTGAACAACGTCAGGCCATCTAAGATGTGATTGAGTTGATGAAATATTCACCATTTTTTTTTGGGGTGTGAACCATTCCTTTATTTGAATTTTAAGCAACCTAAATGCAGTTTTAAATCTACAACCAAGTTTTATATGCCTGATTACTGCAGTAACTATGGAACACCTTTCAAAATTAAGCCTTAATCAGAATATGAACTCAAAAAAAAAAAAGGTAATGGTCAACAACACCCTTGCTAAATGCTAGGTATGCAACAATACAGTTAGTCCACGGTTCAATACGTACCTCGGTTTTTAACCACGGTTTTCGGTTCGGTTCTGATAGCTTACCACAGCATTTTTGTTTTGTTTTTTTGGCATCTAATTAACAACAAAATACTCCTGTAAACCTCTGTACACTGAAAAAAGCGTGGATTATTATATGTCTGCTTAAAATTTATTTTGAGAGGCTTTTTTTTTTTTTATTGCTAATTGACATACAGTATAGAATATATTGTCTGCCTCATTCTATGACAAGAAGCCACGTCAGATCACAAAAGGAAGTTATTTCAAACACTCGACTGATGCTGTGAAGTAAAAATAAGTTATAAATGTTCTCTTTTGTTGGACAACAAGTTTAGAAAGGCTTATCACTGCATTTCATTAGAAGGGAAGATGCTCTGCAAGTGTTTCTTTTTCAAATATAACGGGGAGGCGTTTCCTCATCTTAGCACGTAAAATCACAGGCACACACAGCAAATTTCGAGAGAAATAAAACAAAGAAATTATTTAAATTCAAAACCGAAAAACTGCAATTCACAAGCGCAAATTGAACCGTGGATGTCGTATCGAACGGTTTGATATATTGAGTATTGTGACATCCCTACGAAATGCATTCCAGCATGCAAGATAGAAAGTACCTGCTTCCTCTCCAACGCAGTCGTTTCCTGTAGAATCCTCTCTTTCTAAGGTTACTGAATTAGTCATTGAGATCTCATCGGTGGCCTGTGTATTCCCACATGACTCCGTAAACTGCAGGTCTTCAACCTCAGAATGACTGGTTTCTGAAACCGTGGAGCTCCTGGCAAATATTTCAGACCCTGTTGAGAACCTGCTTGAAGTCTTCGAAACCAAACTCTGCTCAATATTAATGATCTGCTTCCGACACTCCTTCCCCAGTGACCGCATCTCTGTGGGCGTCACCAGAGCCTGTCGACGTGGAGACTCGGGACGTTCAGCTTTCCCTAGACGGCTCTTGAGTGACACCGGTGACAGACTGGCACGATGGGGGCCAGCGAGGTCTAATCGAAGAGCTGCCCGGACACTGTGGTTACCCAAGGCAGGAGTAGAGACAGCTGGTGTCGGATGAGAGGGTCCAGAGGACAGAACTGAAGATAAAGGGGGAACGATGTTCTCTTTGCTTTGGTCCACAGTTAGGTCCGGGGCGTTTGACTGCATTTCCTCCGATGTGCATGCATTCAAACTCTCCACAGAGTTGCTCTGGGTTATCTTTGCACGGGAACTTGCGGTGGGCCCCATGTAGCTTTGGCGGGAACGCGTAACAGATGTGTCACACACACTGCTGGTGGATTTGGTGCTGAGAATGCCTGTAGTGTTGACAGTATTATGAACTTTGGACTGAATGCTCTTGTTTGTGATTTCTGAAAAGACATATTAGAAGTTTAAATAAAGGAAGTAAATCCAAATGTCATTTTTAAAGCTAGTACAACCAAGACAACCAAGAACCAAAAACCAAGATGTGCACAAACTAAAAGAGAGAGCAAAGCAAGCATTAAACACCAAGACACCCATGTGAAACCAATCTGATATGGTAATTTGGTAAGCCCAGACATTAAAAACACACTCTCACAGACCTCCCAGAGCATTTTTCCAGCGTAAAAAAGATAGGTTTTTGCAAGATTTCCGAGCAGCCGCTAAGGAATGTTTCTTCGCAACTGGAGGACAAGATTTCAGCATATATATTTCATTACAATTCAGCACTATATTCAAAATTACAGCATCTCTGAGATTGCATAACCAGTCAGATACACCTGTCAAGGCCCTGATATATTTCAAGTGAAACTTAAAGGAGAAGTCCACTTCCAAAACAAAGATTCACATATGATGTACTCACCCCCTTGTCATCCAAGATGTTAATGTCTTTCTTTCTTCAGTCATAAAGAAATTGTTTTTTTTGAGAGAAACATCTCAGCATTTTTCTCCATATAATGGACTGCTAAAGTGCCCCGATTTTGAACTTCCAAAATGCAGTTTAAATGCGGCTTCAAGCGATCCTAAATGCAGTTCTACACGATCTCAGCCAAGGAAGAAGGGTCTTAGCGTAACGATCGGTTAATTTCATTTTTTTTTTTTTTAAATACAATTTAAATACCTTTTTATGGGGTTAGAATCGTTGCATAATTCCAAATAAATACATTATGATCCACAAATAAATGTAAAGCGATTGACAAAAACAAAGCATATTCACAAAATAA
>JAHKKF010506714.1:0-15919 GCA_019740295.1 Labeo calbasu
TTTATACTTATATTTTTAAACTCTAATGATTATTAACTCTAATGATTTAAAACGTACTTTGAAACTTTTATATGAGTGTGCTCAATACAATCAAGTGGCCTTTAATGTAATTCACAGTAAATTCTCTACAAATATAGTTTTTTTCTTCTTTTTTAAGATTTGAAATACACTACAAGTGCACATTCAATGCAGTTAAAAGGATAGTTTACCCAAAAATTCTGTCATTAATTACTTACCCTCATGTGGTTCCAAACCTGTAAGACCTTCGTTCATCTTCGGACACAAGATATTTCTGATGAAATCTGAGAGCTTTCTGTCCCTGCATAGACAGCAATGCAACTACCACATTCAAGGCCCAGAAAGGTAGAAAGAACATTGTTAAAACAGTCCATAAGACATCAGTGGTTCAACCGTAAAGCTACGAGAATACTTTCTGTGTGCAAAGAAGACAAAAATAACAACTTTATTCAATAAAAAATCTTCTTCCGTGTCAGTCTTCGATGTGCGTTCATGAGAGTACGGTCATGAAGACTGACGTAGCTGTCTGTGGAGGGTCAGAAAGTTCTCAGATTTCATCAAAAATATCCTAATTTGTGTTTCAAAGATGAATGAAGGTCTTACGGGTTTGGAACATCATGATGGTGAGCAGTTAATGACAGAATTTTTTATTTTTGGGTAAACTAACCCTTTAAGCACAGTTCTTTTTCACGTTAGCTGCCCAACAGGTCTTTGCAGCCTTACAAATTGCCCATAAAACCATCAGAACAGACTAGTTTAACCACCTCAAGACTAGTTAGCCAAGTCTAGTCAGTCTAGTCAGCTGTTTTCCCAGCATGGACAGTCTCAACACCAATCAGAGCGGCTAACAATAAAATCACACATTGCAGAAAATAATCAAATCTGCAAATCTGCTGATTCAGGCCCAGACCAGTAATATAATGTAGCCTAAATGAGAACTGGCAATGCAACTGTCACATTCTCGACCGTTTTCCTGTTTTTCCTACACAATGAGCAAAGCTATTAAAAGCAGCCCTGCCAATAGTAGGAAATACCACAGCTGATGTGAGCTGCCTGAGTGGCTAATGGTGATTATGCTTGATTTAAGCCGAATGTGTCATTAACTAATCGAGCGGTATTCTCCCAGTCTGAGGTCTGCCAAGTTCTGCCCCTTCAAAGGAGCCCATTATACTTCAAGAGAGAGTAAACAGCCGGTCCCTAAGAACCATGCTCTCTAGAGTTTAAAGAAACATCATCTATCACCCCGCCAGGCACCTGCAGGTGTGACCTTGCTCTCTCAACACAGCTGACACCCAGGAGAACGATCTCCCAGGCTGATGGAGAGGTCAAATGGGAAGCATCATGGGATGTCTATGAAGTGGCTTCAGGCGGATACACACTTTGTGACATTCAAGGTTTAGGTCAGGAACATACTCTTCAAACTGTTGCTCTGCCATGACGGTGGTTGACCTTCAAGGAGAAAACTGACTGCTAATGGCTGCCACGGCACCCCTTGGACAATATAACATATCTGTTTTGCATTACACACACACACAGAACTTTTTAAATTTATATATAAAAAGTAAGTATAAAAGAATTTATGGAAGCCCATTTCTGCCACTGAATAAAAAATAAAACAGGTAATTGCTACATTTCATCTCACAATTCTTTCTTTTATCAGAATTGTGAGATATAAACTAAAAATTCTGACTTTTTTCTCACAAATGCTAGTTACATCTCGTAATTCCATTTTTTTTTTTTAGAATTGTGAGAAATAAACTCGTAATTGCAAGTTATAAAGTCAGAATTGTGAGATATAAACTCAAAATTCTGTCATTTATTTCCCTCTAAATTGCGTGATATAAACACACAGTTGTGACAAATAAAGTCAGTATATAGTTTATATAGAGATATAAACTCGCAACTGCAAGTTATAAAGTCCAATTTTGAGGGAAAAAAGACAGATTAATTCTCAGAACTGCAAGTTTATATCTCACAATTCTGACTTAATAACTCACAATTACTCACAATTAATCAAAAGTCAAACAAAAAGAAATGCTAGATATAAACTCGTAAGTCTGCTAAAAAAGCCTGACTTTATTTCTCAGAATTGCAATGCTGAATTTATAACTTTAATTGCGAGTTTATATCATGCAATTCTGAGAAAATAGTCCGAATTGCGAATGTATATCTTGCTATTTTAACTTTATGACTCGTAATTGAAATTTTTTACCACACAATTCTGACTTTATAACTCGCAATTCTGAGTTTTTTCCCCCCTCAGAAGTGGAAAAAAAGAGACTGATATGTTATCAGAATTGCTAGTTTATATCTCACAATTCTGACTTAATAACTTGTGTTAAAAACGTGTTAAAAAAGTCACAACTGCGAGATGTAAACTCGCAATTCTGAGAAAAAAGTCACAATTGCTAGATATAAACTCTGCTAAAAAAGTCTGACTTTATTTCTCAGAATTGCAATTCTGATATTATAACTCGCAAGTTTATATCATGCAATTTTGAGAAAAAAAGTCAAAAATGCAAGTTTGTATCACACAGTTCTAAGAGAAAAAGTCAGAATTGCAAGATATAAACTTGCAGTTGTGAGAAAGAATGTCAGAATTGTAGAATAAAAGTCACAATTACCTTTTTAATTTTTTTTTATTCAGTGCAGAAACTGGCTTTCATAATAAAGTCCTTTTAACAACATTCAAGGAAAAGTTCTGCAAGGTTCATGAAAAAGCATGACTTGAGAAGCAACAATTAACATATTAAGACTTGTTTTCAGAGAATGTATCTTATACACTGTTTTTCACTTGTTTTGAGCTTGTTTTATATCTTATGCAGAGTCCAGAGATGCTTCTTAAATAAATATTGAAAATGTAAGTATTTTTTTTTAGATATTTTAACTAGACATGTTTACTTAGAAAGTTCTGCCGTTGATCTACTAACAATGTGCAAATTAAAGAACACAGACGCAGCTGGATCATTTCCATAATGACCGATTCAGTCTACCAAGAGCAGCGGAAATTAGTGCAAACTACTGCAGCCATGTTAAGTAAATCCTGACAGTAGTTTTTAACACCAAAAGTAGATTTGCCTTGTGCAAGCTGTTAATAATTTTAAGCCCCAAGCCTTGTTTTCTGAAAGATTTATCAAAATTAGGTGAATTTTTGCTTAAATGATGGATTGAACTAAAACCTTGCCTTTTTTTTTCTTTACAATAAACTATTTCATTCGTCTGAAGAAAATGTCACTGCTTCTGTTACATTGTTACTTTAAAGTCAACGTAACTGCAACATTTTCTGCTTGAAATAAGATTAATTTGCTTACTCCATTGGCAGATTATTTTGCTTGTTCTCACTTAAAACTCACTTAATTTTGACTTCTTTTTTTTTTTTTTTTTTCTGAAAACAAGACAATAATTTTTACTTGTCTTGAAAATCCTTCTTGATTTAAGAATTTTTAGATATTTTGGCTGGAAACAAGACAAAAAAATCTAAGTATAAGAAAAGCATTTTTTATGTTTAATATAGTTTAAACATATTATGTTAAAAAAATCAGAATATCATTAAGAATAATGTACAATTATAAACTCATGATGTACAACAAGACAAAGAGTATTGGCAAGCTATACAGGGTCAATTTAGATTTCATGTTCTCTTATAGGAATTACGTATATGTTGGCATTGAGGATGTAAAGGTGGTCTTTTACATTCTTGGCTGTTTATTGGTCATTTTGGCCACATGTCCTTGCGTTCCAGTCATGACAATGTGTGCGTTTATGTGCAGGTATGAAACAGAGTTCAATTTTCGAGAGTTTTGTGAGGTCCAGGGGTGCAGTTGGGTAAACAGTGCCGAACAGCCTGCGCTGTGTCCCTGGGACGGAAGCCAAGGTGACACCAACAAGGCAGCTTAGACTCACACACACACTCTGTGGGCGAGAGAGAACGCCGCCAGTGAACTCCATGTGCTAGAGTCTACACATAGGATTGAGGCACCTGCCCACCTCAGTGGAGGTGTTTCAATAATACCAAGGCCAAATACCTCCCTGCTAATATTGACTCAGATAGTGGAAAGGATATTGATGGGTCTGGTGTGTGTACACAGGAAGAACAGTGGCATTGTATGAGGAGCCCTCTTTTCTTCTGAGAGGAGTCCTCTTTATCAGTGTCTGTGTGCAGAGAGCTTATGTAAAGTTGAGTTTCTGATAACAAGCTGTGAACAACACAGCAGATGCACTGTTATGCTATTTGCTCAAACGATAAGCCAGCAAACTGAAATAGAGTCAGACCTACATGCTGTTGCAGACATTAAGCTTCACTGTGACTTCACTTCCTAATTTTACAAATGAATCATGGCTAGAATACATTAACTACTCACAGACTTTTGTTTTTTTGGCTGAATCTCACAAAACTTTTCATGAACCTGTTCAGGTCATATTTGACTTCAGAATCATAGAATGAAATTTAGCGTAAAAAATATTTTCTGGACCATAGAATTTCTCTTGCATTGAGACACAATTTCCATTAAAAAAACAAATAAAATTAAAGCTGTCAACAAAACACAGGATATAACTGGAAGATACAGCTACAGTCATAATTTATTCAAAAAGTATTAATATTCCATGTCTTCTGATGCAAAACGATTGATTTGTGAGAGGAATAGACGCAATCGCCGTCTCTGTCCGCCGTAAAGCTCAGTCTGTTTGTATGTAAATTCAAAAAATGCCGCCAGAAGAAGTGTTACGTCAGCCTTAATTGGTTATGAAATGCCATTGGCTCTTGTGTGTCTCGTGACCGATTGCGTCACGCTAATGTTCGCAAGTACTTTTTGAATGAGATGTGAGCGCGTTAACAGAGCGGGATCATTTTAAGCGATTAAAACCTTGTTTTACTCTTTTCTTCGCAGATGTCGTGTGGCTTCAGAAGACTTGGAATGCAACAGGACTTGTTTGTAATGCTTTTATATTGCTTGTTTATGGTCGGTTTCTGCAATAAATACCTGTGACTGTACTTATATTATGTGTTTTATATTGTTCAGAAGTGGGTAAGTTTAGGGTAGGGGTGGTGTTAGGTGCTCCAATAAAAGTATACATTTATATAAAATTATTTATATTTTTTACAAATGCATGCAAACCATTAAATTAAGGCAAACAACTGAAATCAATGGAGGACCCTGCACGTCCAAAAGTGATGCTAAAGGGGTACCTTGAGCGTCAAAATGTGACGCCAAAGGGTCCTGACCATGCGTCAATATGTGACGAGTTGGTAGTGAGAACGTGTTGGTCAAAGCCATTTATATGTGCCAAACTTCCTGCTGCAGCACCACACAAACATTCCAAATATTAAAAATGAAAGGATTACAATGTAAAAGATTATTATTGTGTACATAAATATAAAAATGCTTACATGTCATAATGGATAGTCAATCGCTTTCTTGTGCGAGCTGTTTTTTTGGTTTCACTTTCGCTTTCGGGAACGATCACATTCAGCAAGGACGGGAGAGGATGGAAAAGGGTGTCTCATTTGTAACTCATTTGAGGGGGCTCAGTCCGTGAATGTCCCCCCCTTGGCGCCGGCCCTGCTCTCTGAGAAGCTTTCAGTCTTTGTTCTAGCAAATTCCGCAATGTAATAGCGAATCTGCAAACGCAACTGGCTCTTAAAGGGAATGGGAGATGAGACTCTGATTGGTTTAATGCATGTTACGCCCAAAACACACCCATGACTCATTGAGACAACCCTTTTAGACCATGCGCCGGGCACGCTGAACGTTTTTACAATAGCAAAAGTGGGTTCGGATTCTAAGTGCACCTGCGGCGTGCGCTTTAGACCATGCGCTTACATTGTTTAAAAAGGGCCCGGTATGTTTGGGTTAGTGTAAAACATGACATATCCTGTTACCACCAGGTGGCGCTATGATTATAACTGAATATGGGCATTGTATGCCTGAATTATAATGAAACATCAAACTTTTTCAGACCGCCATGGGCTTTAGATTACACTGACCAAATTTGGTGTTGATCTGTTAAAATTCTAAGAGGAGCTCATTATAGTCATTATCGAAATAACAGACTTCCTGTTGGGTTTCGAACTTCATTCCGGGGGACTTTTTTGTAGGTATTGGTTTGTTACATGTGTCTACCGAATGCCGTACATGTATATGATACATAGCTCGGGTGGCACTTTGTTGAAATTTTATAGGTGGCACTATCGAGCCATTTTGCCATACCCACTTCTGGAGCCCATATCAGATGTAAATTTTCACCACTTGCACACCACGGTGTGCGTGCAAAGTTTTATGTGTTTTCGAGCATGTTTAGGCCCTCAAAAATGCAATTCATTTTGGAGAAGAAGAAGAAACTGAGCAATTCCAATGGGGTCCTCGCCCCTCAGGGCTCGGGCCCAAATAAATAACTAAGTAACTAACTAAATAACCATACCATTCTTATTGTAAAAATGCAAATAAACAAAATGAACAAATAAATTGTAAGGCATGCAATTTGTTTGATTGTATTTGTTGCTGATTTATATAAAATCATAAATACGGTCATAAATAAATACTCATAAATACTGATTTATATAAAATCATTAATTGTTTTACAGTATTTTTACTATGATACCATAATCAGAATATTATTATGATTAGTAATATTTGTGAAAAACAAAACAAAACAACAAGAAAAACTATATAATGCAAAAATCCATTATGTCACAGTCCTAAAAACAAGCAAGTGTTTGGTAAACCTGTTTAGATATTATTTGGAACTGATATTTTAATTTTTGATCTTCAAAATAATAATTATTTTATGGAGTTTTTATTTATTTATTTATTTATTATTTTTTTAAAAAATCTCTCTAAATTTTTTTTTACTGATTTAAATAACAAGAACCATACAACAGACAGTTATAGTATTTTTATTCTGTGTTACAGTAAAGATAATCTAATGCAAATCTTTTTTGTTTTCATTTCCTTTGGAGGCAGTATAGTGGCACAGTCATTACATACACCACCATTAACAATATTTGTTTTCTTTGATATCAGTATAAAAATACAAAATGTAATTCCTGATTATAGCAGAATTGCTATCATGATTAAACTCTGATAAAAACTCCATACACTTCCCTCATATGTCCTGGCTGATAATGATTAAGGCATCTGTAAAACTGCAAGAAAACAGCACCATTTGAACAAAAACTGCAATCATAGCTGTTCTAACTCTAGCTCAGGAAAATGATGTGAGTTCCTCTCACTGGCTGCAAAATTACCAGGGGACTGTATTTAGTCGTCATGAGGCCGGTGCGGAACTGCTCTCCACATACACACGCTGAGAAAACAGCCGCTAATAACAAACCAAACAATAGTGGAGATGAAACGACGTGCCAATGCACACAAACCTTGGCAGAATAATTGTGTGAGAGTTGTTTGAGTTGAAAACAGTGCAATTTGAACTCTTTGTCAAACACGCTTGTGTAATTAACAACATCTGCTTAGAGGGAAGGGTTTGAAAACAAGTGAGCTAGTCTTTTTTTCTCTTCCTCTCCTTCTGTTTCTCCATCTTTGAGTGAGTGCATTATTTAACTCTCCCATAAGCACATATGAGAAACATAAAGTATGTTTATCGTGGGTAAACTCCACTCTCTCTTATAGCCTCTATCAAAAGATGCTTTCAGTGAAGTTTATTCTCTAAACCCATCCTGTAAGCTAACGTTTACTGCGCTCGGGGTCACTGATTGAGTGACTGGATTTCTCATAAAGGGATTATACTGTGGATATTTTTGTTCAGCATGTAAAACTTGTAAATGTTACAATATGTTATTTCATGTGAGGTTGTGAAATGCGACTCTTTTGCATTATTGTGTAATATATAATGTACTGAAGACTATTTGTGTACCTCCTCTGTACCACACTGAATTACAACATGTTTGACTATTTTATCTGTATTTTTTTTCTGTCTACTGTGGTGCACCTATACTGTTAGGGTTAGGATTGGGCTAGGTCTCTTTGTGACATTTAATGTTTTTTTCTTGTGTCTTGACTCCTGGTTTGGTGGATTTGGCCTAAACATACTCTTAGGGTTATATAGACTTGAGTTTCATGAATTTGACTTGACAAATCAGATTTTTGGCTTTTATGTCAGTTAATTTTTGACATTTGGTTTTCAAATCTACAAAATAAATAACAAAACAGTAACACATAAAAATGAAATGGGAAGCAAGTCATTTACTTGTGACTTGCAAAATAACTACTTGCTCTCACTTATGCACACATTACATACATATTTGGGAATAGAATTAATTACTATAAAATAAAATAAAATAAATATAGAATTTATTTTTTTGAAAAATGTTTTACCAAGGCTACATTTATATGATCAAATGTACAGAAAAATTAAAGCTGCAAGCAGCGTTGAAAGGGGTCATCGTCATCCTGTGGCTTTACGAAAAACAGCGAATGGTGAGCAATATGGATTTAAAGTGGTAAATATAGCAGGAATATGTCAAATACATTTATATGTGCCAAACTTCCTGTTGCCAGCAGGCAACAACTATCATTATAACAGAATATTGGCCCTTAGATGTGTTGAGGCCAGGACTCTTATCAAACGTGTGAAGTTTGGGGCAAATCAGACATTGTATGGCTGAGTTATAACAACTTTCTCAGGCCGCCATGGACACGCCCTGTAACGAAAACACAAGATCTTCATAATTAAACATTGCAAAGGCCTTTACAGTAGACTGACCAAATTTAACGTTGATGTTATTAAATTTCTATGAGGAGTTTGTTACAGTGTAAAACCTGCCACTTCCTGTTGCCAGCAGGTGGTGCTATAACTATAACTGAATATGGTCATGGGCATGTGTTCAGGACAGGACTATTATCAAACATGTGACTTTTGGAGCAGATTGGACATTGTATGCCTGAAATATAACAACTTTCTCTTTCATAGTGAAATATTGAAGTTTGTCAGACCGCTATAGACACGCCCTTCAGTGGAAACTCAAGATCTTCGCAATTTAACGTCACAAAGGGCTTTAGATTACGCTGTCCAAATTTGGTGTTGATCTTATTAAATCTCTAGGAGGAGTTTGTTTAAATACAATGCCTGAAAATGGCAAAAACTGCACAAAACTTGCTGGGAAAAAAAAAAAAAAGAGATTTCCTGTTGGGTTTCGGACTTCATACCGGGGAACTTTTTTGTAGGTATTGGTGTGATGTGTCTACCGAATTTCGTACATGTATGTGAAACATAACACTAGGGGCACTTCGTTGAAATTTTATAGGTGCCGCTATTGAACCATTTTGCCACACCCACTTCTGAAACTCATATCAGATGTTAATTTTCACCACTTTTGGCGTGTGTGCAAAGTTTCATGAGTTTTTGAGCATGTTTAGGTCCTCAAAATTGCGATTCATTTTGAAGAAAAAAAAAAAAAGAGGAAGAAACTGAGCAATTACAATAGGGTCCTCACACCACCAGTGCTCAGGCACTAGCAAGCATATTGTGAAATATTATTAATAAATACAAAAACACTGAAATTTCCTTTTTCATCAGCCATTATTCTAGTCTTCAGTGATCTTTCAGAATGATTCTGATATGATGATTTGCCGCTCAAGAAACATTTTTTTCCCTATTATCACAGTTGAAATCTTGCATTGCATTATATTGTTGTGGATATTTATTTTAAAGGGTGTTTGGACATAAATGTGTGTTGACAGTGTGTGAACACAACTACCCTACAATGATAAAAATCTGCACACTCCCACAGTGTGACATCACATTGTTTAAACCCCGCCCACGGCCACTGACAGGACAGTCCTGCACTGCCATATTTAGGCTGTATGCGCTAGGTCATCTTCTAAAGATGGGGCGGGAAAATGGGGGTGATACATACTAAAACAGCTCCACAAAATGACATTTTCCAGATGTTATAATACATGATCTGTGAGGTATTTTGAGCTGAAACTTCACAGACACATTTTGGGACCAATATTACATCTTGTGAAAAGGGGCATAATAGGTGCCTTTTAAATAAAAATCTTCTGTAACAATTTAAATGGCTTTGCTGTTAAATATCTTTGGCTTTTAAATGTCTTTTTGATCAATCTAATGCATTCTTGGTGAATATAAGTATTCATTTCTTTCAGAAAAGAAAAGGGAGAGAGAAATTTTACAGACCTCAAATTTTTGAACTGTAGTATATATACTCTTTTTTTAATAATTGGTGGAATTTCTACATTTGTATGCATTTTACAATTTTTATATAGTATATTATGGCTGGTAGTGGATCAAAAACCTTTAGGCTTCCATCCAGATTTTTACTGAAATTGACCAAGCATCAAAACACAATAGTGTAGTATTTCCAAAATGGATAAATGTTTACTTTTATAATCAGGCATTGAAAATGAGATTTTGCATGTGACGTACATGGTTCAGCCTTTTGCTAACTGCTTCAAGCACATACTCTACAGTGCCATGAACTATGTCAAGCAGAGCAGCTGGGTAAACCCTTTACAGTCTGCATTTTTCTCATGGATACTGCGGATTGTTGTGGTGAGGAGGATCTGTCTTTGCAGATTGGCTTTGTTATAATTATAAGGTCAGATGATGATCCCAGGGTTGGTTTCACAACTTGATTCAAATACAAGTTCAACTTCATCCTGACCCCCATACATTATATTATACCTTGCTTAAACTCCTGAATTGATTACGGACAAATATTTTTCAACACAAACAATCCTGACACACAAAACAACTGTTATTCAACTATTTTATTTTGTAACATTTCATATGTCCACCCTGGTTGAAAATGGTTAAAACTGAATTTCTCTTGGTTTGTGTCCCTGTGAGGAACAGGTGTCCTCTCAGCGCCATTTCCCATCTCATTGTGTTTGGGTCGTGTGGTGAGCTTCCGGCCCATGGAAACAGCTGTTACTCATAGTGAAAGATTACTTTGAAGGTCACTCTGCTCATTATCAATTTGTGCCCACTCAAAAACTAAAACTGTTTTTACAAAATGACATAGCAGAACATTATAACAGCAAGATCCTTCCTGCACTCTATGCTTGTAAAAAAGAAGTGAGTTTAATCGTACTGAATGTGCACTTGTGGTGTATCATACAGTGTTGGGGAGTAACTAGTTACATTTAACTATGTTATGTAATTTAATTACAAAATAAATGTAATTGTAATTAGTTACAGTTACTGAGAAAAATGGTAATTAAATTACAGTTACTTTTGAAAATGTTATTGATTACAAAGGGGGTTACATCTGACTTTTTCCACACACACCCACTTACAGATTTAATTGACTTCTTTCATAAATTGCATTGACTGCTCTAAAATGAGACATGCATGTTTCAGGAATTTAG
The DNA here is from genome assembly GCA_019740295.1 of Labeo calbasu. Classification (NCBI taxonomy): domain Eukaryota; kingdom Metazoa; phylum Chordata; class Actinopteri; order Cypriniformes; family Cyprinidae; genus Labeo; species Labeo calbasu. Next base: position 11,370 of record JAHKKF010506714.1, read on the forward strand.
GACACAGAATTGGTCGGATACTTAATCGATAACTCTTTTATTTCCTATTTGGGTTTATGCATATAATTTATTTTTTGAAGATTAATTGTTTTTTTTTCCCCCCAAGGCATTGTTTCCTGTCATAACTATGCAAACATTTAATTTCAAAACCAGTATTATAGCTATTAAACTATTTCTTCTTATGATTTTAAATCTGTATTTAACTCAGAATGATCTCAAAGTAAATAAGAAGTGTTTAGTCTGAATTTGTGGTGACTGTGCTTTAAATTACATTATTACACGGCTCTGTGGAACGCTTGATTCTGATTGGTCAGTCGTGACATTCCAAGTTATGTTATTCCCCAATAACAACTGGTAAAAGCTAATAACACACACTCATCCAGGCAACTTAGGTTGATGCTTGATAGTTTTTCTTGGTGGAAGCTTTGCGTTTGGTTAACTAATGAAATATTAAAACTCAATTCAATATTATGTATACAATTTCTTAATTCTGTCATTCTGGTATTGTGGACTCGCTCTATTGTTTCATACAAACGCAGCTGCTGCTGCCATTTTGTTTTGTACACTGTAATGGGTAAGATAACTAACAAACTAGTACGGTACTGTACTTATTTCAACTTAGATCAGTGTTTTGTGTCTAATTATTTACTTTTGCGGCAAGCAGCTGTGTAATAACTGGGATAATGTACATCCAGCTAGTTGTTATCGCAAAATAAAGATGCATATTATCCCTTATTACAATCTTAATTCAAATGATAAAGGATTTTGAAAGTCTGACAGTAATCAGTGTTGAGTGCTACAGTAAGGTTAACTCTGCCTGGTTTAAATGTTTTAAAATGATTAACAGTTGAAGATATTAGAAATTTAGAAAAGTAATCAAAAAGTAATCAAATGTAATAAGGTACATTACTTCACTAAAGTACTTAGTTACACTACTTATTACATTTTAAATAGAGTAACTTGTCATCTGTAACCTACTACATTTTCAAAGTAACCTTCCCAAGGCTTTTTAAATATTAAAACTTTATTTTTAAAGTGTATTGCAGATAGTATTAATGTCCAGCCTTGCACAACTCTACAGTGGATAAACAGTTTGGAGAATAGAGGAATGGATTATATTAATGAAATAAGAAGTGCTTAAGTGTACTTAAAGACAGTACACTTTCATGATTATGCTGTAAGAAATAAATACATAAAATAACAGATAAAGCACTGGCAGTACATTACCGGGACATTATCCATTAATATTATGGACATCTATGTTAACGCTAAAGCACAATGCAATGCAGTGTAAAATTCAAAATACAGGTAAAACACCTATAAAAAAATAAATTCCTTTAGATTAATACAGTACATTGTGCTCTTTCTTATTACTTACATTTTTTAACACACTCAAGTACATTTCAATTACACATAAACATTAACAGCACTTTTTACAGTATATAATGTCAAATTGAATGTTTTATTTTAAAAAATATCATTTTAAATCGTTATTTTTTAACAATATTATTTTATTTCAATAGACAATAGAAGTAATTATGAACTTGCTAAGGATGTGCCGAAGTCCTAGTCTTACTTAAATGAAAAAAGAATACATACTTAAGTATATTATTTTATAGTATATTATTTACTTAATTTAACAAGGGAATTCCTCACAGTGCTCTGATACAGGATTAGTTTTGCATTGGTAGGCACACTGTATTTTGAGATGGGGTCTTATGTGATAAAATTAAGCATAGCTGACCTTATAGACACCCGCTGCATGGATCTGTGGCTGATTTAATGTACATCAATCTTAGTGCTGCAGAGTGGTGGTGGTAGTGATGTATGTATGCGCGTCTGGGACCACCCACACATTATAGGACTAACAGCTGGACTCCCAAAGGCCTCCCAAACACCACCTCCTGCCACTGTAAACCCATTTCTATCTGTTGCATATCTACACCAAACATTTTCTTAATCAGTTTTTTTTATCTTGTTTTTTGTCCTGCTTACAACATACATTCATTTGAAGCAAAACTGATATTGAGACTTTCAGAGTTTATCTTTAGATGAAGTTTTTTTTTTTTTTTTTTTTTTTTAATTACATTAGACAATTTAATATAATTATAATTAAGTTTATGTTTAAAAATTGCACTGTTGTGTTACATTACATTAATAATTGTTATTAATACAATGTTTAAATCTTTTATTTTTTTTTAATTTTGTATTTCTGAGTTGATTTTGATTACTGTATTACATTAAAATAATACAAATATTTATTTTGTTTAAAACAATAAATAAATGTAACAGATTCTACCATGAAGAATGTCACTTATTACATTATTTTTGCATTTTTGCTGTAAGAATGAAGTTTTTTTTCCTTTTTAATTGTCATGAAAATGATATGACATTGCAGTTGTTCATAAAATAATTTTCTCTATGCAAAAGAAAATTTGATAACACTTTACAATAAGGTTCATTAGTTAACATTAGTTAGCTACTTTAGTTAACATGGTCTAAGAATGAACAAAACCTCTACAGCATTAATCTTAGTTAATGTTAATTTCAGCATTTACTAATGCATTATTAAAATAAAAAGTTGTGCTTGTTTTGTTCAACTATTCATTGCTAATTCATGTTATTTCAAGTTCATGAAATAAAATTAATAAAAATGATAATTAAAAAAAATGTAAACTAATGCAGTTAACTAATGTTAACAAGTGGCACCTTACTGTGAAGTTGTTACTGAAAATGTTATATTATTTCTATTTTTGAGGTAAAATATGACCTAGACAAGTTGATTACAAGTTCGGTGAGAAAGAAAAAAAGAAAAATAAATTAATTAATTAAATAAAAATAAAAAATAAAATGGAATAAATATTCTTTAATGGAAAATCAGACAAACATTTTTTTTTTTTTTTTTTTTGCAGCACACACATGACGTTTACTTCTAAGGCGCAAATCTGCTTAGTAATTATACATCACAGTTACATCAAAAAAAAAAAAAAAAAAAAAGTAGAGTAGACGTAACTTAATCATCTCATTTGAGTCATAATGAGTTTCTTAGACATCTCACCTGCTCCTTTCAAACCCTGATCAGACGGGATATTTATGGTACTAAGCAGCCTATACCGCTCCGATGGAATAATAGACAGGGGATTGCCAGCTTAGATGACACTTTCTGAAAACATGATCATGTCTCAAGGCGCAGCTCTCTCCTTTATTCCAGCCCAAGTCCCAAAGGTCTGTATCGAGGAACACATAAAAACAGGTAATTGAACCGATCTGGCTGGCATTACGCGACTAGGATTTCATTTTTCATCCTTTAGGAACCTTGAGATATTAGTTTTAATATCTGTCACGGCTTTATTCGGCAAAGGTCAGCTGTCAGCTTCCGTCATGGCCTGCTTATGTGTGTTGATCCACTGCACTGCATTGGCTACTTCTCTAATCCTCACAGCACTTGCGCCTCAGGTATGGAGGGTGGAAATGTGTCACCTATGGAAGTAGGTTATAAGCTCAGGGATAAGTCTAACAGCTTCATTTCTCTCTCTCTCTGCTTTTGCGGCTGTATTGTTACCGACCTGGCTTCGCTCCAGCACTTCAATTCAAAGAAGTTTGTCTATTGAATTTCATCCAGAAGAGATATTATAACCTCAAAAGGTAATGTTACCCCTAGGCCCTCCCTTGAGTCTATGATAGTCTCTCTGTCCCTTATTTTGTCTGAGAGAGTCAACAATAGCTATTTGACCGAGACCTGTGGAGACACCTTCTTCAGACATTTGTTTACATAATCCAGTCCCAGGGTAAAACCTCTCGAAGCCACCTGTGGCTCTCAGGTGAGCAGCAGGTGCAGGTGCCAGGACAGAGTCTGTGTCGCAGGACAAATGCAGGGGAAATTTAATCCGTACTGAATATATTAGTAGTAATCATGTTCTATGTGCACTGGTTACTCCTGGTAATTTAGGATGAAGGTTGACAGGATTCTCATAACTCTCTTTTAAAATATGAACAAATTTGGAGCTACCATGATGATAATTAGTTTTCTTTGATGATTAGACTAACATTTTAATAGTAATGTATTTGTGATTAAAACAGTACTATCGTATGTAACAAAATATCATGGTTTTATCATCTGATGCGGATAATCTTTTCCCATAAACATTCATACAAAGTAAAAAGAGAATTTATTATAAAGACCACACCATAATTAATCAGTGCATTTTCTTTAGACAGTAAAATGTTATTAGTAAGTAAAATTAAAAATGTTATTATATAATATAATACTATTATTATTATATAATAATTACATTATATATATATATATATATATATATATATATATTACATTTAATTACATAATTACATTTAATAATTAAAATAATTATTTTTATTTTCTATTTTAATGTAATGTAAGTTAATATAATCATTATCTGTAATATTTTAATATAACCATATTATGTTCAATATATATATATATATATATATATATATATAGGCTTTTTACAACTTAAAGCTGCAGTCCATCAGCTTTGCCTCTTTGTTGCCATCTCTGTTTGAAATGTGCA
>JAHKKF010506716.1:0-15349 GCA_019740295.1 Labeo calbasu
GTATTTATTTTTTAATGTGCGAAAATTTCTGACTCATTCAGCAATGACCATAAGACTAAAATGGAAAATTAACACTAGACGCAACTGACACGTTCAAGGCCCAGAAAGGTACTAAGGAAGAAGGAATTGAGAAGAAAAAGAAGAAATTGTTGAATAAAGTCGTTATTTTTGTTTTCTTCATAAAATCACGGTTAAACCACTGATGTCACATGGACCATTTTAACAATGTCCTTACTACCTTTCTGGGCCTTGAACGTGGTAGTTGCGTTGCTGTCTACGCAGGGTCAGAAAGCTGTCGGATTTCATCAAAAATATCTTAATTTGTGTACCGATAATGAACGAAGGTCTTACTGGATTGGAAAGACATCATGAGGGTGAGTAATTAATGACAACATTTTTGGGTGAACTATCCCTTTAACGTCACTTTTCATACTACTTTACATAACTTGTGTTTTCCAATGTTATTTTGTACTCATAAAAATGTATTTTCACATTTTGTGGTGATTGACAACAGCACAACCTACTGAACAGACTCTGTGTCTGTCCATCCATAGCCTTGTTTTCATTTTCATATGATTAAATGGTGTCTACCTTGAATAAGGTCCATAAGGAATTAGCTTTATACTACATTATACATTCAGGCTTCAAGCAAAGCATTTTTTTTCTTTAGTGGATGCTGGTTGCATCAGAGTCGACTGTCTATGCACCAAGAAACACAGATTTTCCTCTTATTCTGTCTTTTGTATCGCATTCTCTCTCTGGCATCATTAAATCCAGCCCCTGTACAGTCTAGGCCTGCCAAACTACATGCAGACAGTCATGCCAAATTCCCCAGCAGACCCCACACACATCCACAGCTTAAAAAGCAGCTCCAGCTCTCGCCAGCACCCCTCGCCGATCCTCCCACCTCAGCGAGTTAACCCACACATGAAAGCGAGTGAGACGGCAGAGGAGAGCCAGGCTGCAGTCTCCTGAGGCCACTCTCTTCTGTTTAGAGGCACCCACAGCTTTCTGAGGGAGGGATTAAACCTTCTGCGCTAGCCAAGCTAACTGGCCCTAACCGAGAAGCTCAGAGGAAGGAAGAAGACAGAGCTTTGGCTAAAAAGAACAATTCCCCAGTGGCACATGCATGCATCTGTGTGCGCTTCCATATGAATGAGTACAGTGCTTATATGCAGGTTTAAAAATGGAAGAGTATGTGCAGTTAGAGAGGCGATGTTTACAATATAGAACATGGTGTTTTTGTATGATGTTGCTGAAGCTCAGCTGGTAGAACATGGCGCTGTCAGGCCAAAGGTTTTGGGTTTAATTCCGAGCTACACAGATGCTGATAAAATGTGAAAGTTGTGGATAGAAGTGTATGCCAAAGCATAAAAATGCAACACCAATTTTTTGGACACTACGATGGTTTAATGTTCCTTAGAGCAGGGGTTTTCAAACTAGAAGTTTGAAACATACAGTTACACTACATATCAGTGGCGTTTCCTCTGAGGAGGCAATATTGGATGAGAAAAAAAAAAATTAGTACAACAATAAAACAATGGCAATATGACCAAATGTATCGTTTAAATATGTATAAATCATTCGTTTTTCTAAAGAAACACTGTCCGACAGCAACACCAGCTACATTAAGATATGATTGGATATGACTGGTTATGTTCATCTGTGATTGGTTCATGCGATGAATCCCGCCTCTTGTGTCCGTATACGTTCATGAATCAGTCTGAATGAACAATATAATGGCGTTAATGGGAAGACTAATTAAAAAAAGTAAGTAAACAACTCTGTTACATCAAAATAAGACTTTAAATGACATATTTTTATTGAGTAATCAGCTTGGTGAAATTTAAAGTAAATCTCCGCGTCTGTGACCAATATTTATGGGGGTTTGATGGCTAATGAGCCGAAAAATTCAAAAATAGGTAAAAGTTTATTATTAAAATAAATAGCTGAACATAAGTTCACGAATAAAATATATTGTATAAAACTGTTATTGACTTGAGTTGTTATTTTGGAATAAATGTAAAATGCCTCAAAACTAACTTGACGAGATTCATGCTTGGCTTTAATAAACAAAACATTGATTATATTGTTCATGTAAAAATTACGGCTGTCAGTTGATTAAAATTGTGAATCTAATTAATCACAAAATAAATCTGACTGAAAGTACCCACAAAAGATTATTTAAAGCTATCTTTGTGTTAAATGAGAAAGTATCAAGTAAACATTACAAATTGTAGCTTTAGAAAGAAATATTTTATTTGATTCAACATACACTTTATTACACATAAACATTTAGACTGCAACGGCCTCACATAAACTATGGATTATAATTTGAGAAACATCTGTAACCAAACACTGGTAACCAAGACAGCTTTGTTACCAAAAGTCTTCAAAATACCTTCTTTTATGTTCCACAAAAGAAAGGTTTGAAAAGACATGAGGGTGAGTAAATGATGACAGAATTCTTATTTTTTTGGTGAACTATCCCTTTAATGTTAATTATTAATATTATTTTATTTATTTAGTTAGTTTTTAATGAAATGATACTCAAAAGAAGAAACTAAATCTGCCAGAAGGGCGGTAAATGTCTTTATGAGTCATTAATTCATTTGATTCGTTCAAAACGTGGATTCATAAAGTTTAGTTCAGAGACGCGCAACAATTCTGCTATGGCTTCAAAGGTGATATGTTCTCTGCAAAACTGAGCAAAAACACATAATATAGTGTTTAAAATATAACACGATATCAACTTCTTATTTACTGAACTGTTGCATGAAATCACATTTAAGCTTGTGATAAATCGGGACAAAATCAGCACTTGTGTCATATTGCTCTTGCTGCCCGTGTGATATTGTGTTATATATATATATACACACATACAGGGGCATTTTTTGCACCAATATCTTGAATTTTAGGGCATAACTGCATTTGTGGAGTTGTTGCCCTTCATCATATCACTTTGAGGATTTTGCCTCCCAGATTTTCACCACACACCACTGATATATACACACACATATATGATAGATAGATACATAGAAAGATAGAAGATAGATTTGTAAATAAATATATAGCTGTATATAGCGAAAAAAATCAATATTATTTGCCTTCAAAAACGCCCCAACCCATGGTGCTGTTTAAATACCATGATATATTAATGTTCTAATCAATATCATAGCAATGGCACAATATTCTCTGAAGTATCTTACAGTATATGAATTCAAACACTTACACACACACACACACACACATATTGTAGATTAGTTTTTTGGTAAGGGAAATTGTACTTTAGAATCACTAATTGACTCTTTGCACATCTGAGATTGTCGCAGTCAACTGGGAATTGCTAAATTTGTCCAAAATTATGTCTACGCATCAGTTCCACAGGCTCTATCTTCTGCACCTACTTCCCATTTCATTCAATTCTCTCTGCCTCTCTCTTTCGCCCTCAGAGGGGAAATGAACCCGATCTCTGGCATCTGGTCTTGTTAGATGGATGTAAGGCGCACGAGGAGAAGGTGTATGAGCGAGAACCAATAGAAACAGGTGAAACAGAGCCACGCTCGTTGCAGAGATGTTGGCCGTTCCTGCGAGTGTATGTGAACCCTGAGGAAAGAGGGGGGGCTGTGATTTAACTCAGGGTCCAGGACAGCCTGGATGGGCCCCATCCATCTTCCAAAGTAATTACGCATTGACGCTCCCCATTGGAGGGGGGACGTCGGCCTCTCCATGGCTTTATAAATCACCGCTCGCTACAAGTAGCAGGCCAGAGGGAGAGAGATGAACGCTTTAACAGTAACATTGCGTTTTTAAGCTGAAGGAGGAAAAAAATCTGACATGCAATATAGAACATGTCTTTTTTGTTGCTTAGGCTTTTAGTTTATGGCTGTGAAATAGAGATATATTTTAAAAAGCAAAGAGAAATTCAACTCACTGTACATGAGCATCACTCAGTGAACTGTAGCCGTGTACTTTTCCGCCTTTAACATCACACTCCTGTCCTCGGGGGATGTTTGGACATTTTCTCAGCCATGTTGTCTTTCAACACAGTTACCGCTAAACACAGCACGAGTCAAGTTCTCGGGCGTCCTGTCTGTCTCCGTCCCTCTCCAGACAGAGTGATTGGTGGCACTGGTCCCAGCTGGGCTGGCATATTGATTGGGGGTCGGGAGGCTGGCCCGGCCCGATTTGTTTCCCTCAGAGACAGGGCTGTCAGTCAGGCATGCTGTACGCCTGGTTTAATGGCAGTAGCTATGAGAGTGATTGAAGTACATGGGTGATCCCTCTGCTAACATGGTGATATGCTATCAGCCTTTTGGGACTTCAGCTATTCTGTCGTTCCCTTTCAAAATAATGGCTTGTGAGAGAGATTGAAGAAAGGACGGTGGGAAAAAAGCTCGTCCTTTGGTAAAAAGCGGATTCTGGTCATGCAATCAAGAAATAGAGACATAATACCTAGCGAAGATATTAAGTATTGAAAAGCCAAGAGTCTGTCTAGACTTATTCTTCATTGTCAAAGCCAAGAGCCAAAAAGTGCATCATCTTACATCAAGAAACATTTCAGATTTTAAGCTACGCCGCTTACGAACTTCAAATGTGAGCAGAAAAAAATTAATGCTGTACTCTAAGTGATGACTTCCTTGTTGTGCAGCAATCAAACGCAACTTTGGCAGCAAGAGAAACTAGGCAGCTTCATTTAATTTCTGGAACTGGCCCATCAACATGCCTGCTCTAAATCTGTCGCTGTCCACGAGGAAGAGGTGCTGAAACGTCTACGGGCCGTGCTGGCCAGCTTTGAGCGCAGTTATGAAATCTTGTTGTTTCTGCCACCAAACTTGTACACAGCAGGCTATAATTTCCGCAACATTTAAACGCACTGGCGTGAGACATAAAGCATTGCTGCATGTGTAGCCATTCTTCTCTCTTGTCACTTAACCTTTCTCGCATTATGCAATGGTCATTTTAATGATTCCAGCACACGACTGAATGATGTTCAGGTACTGGACAATTACACTTGGAATTTTAGCGGCATGTTAAAAATAAACCCAAAGCCTACAAGGCACATTAACACTTTACTGAATACAAATTTATGGAGCCATTAGTTCTACAGCCCGACTTAAAGGTCAAACGAGAAGTAATGCAGTTAAATTTCAAATTGCTCAGCATCAACACCAGAGCGTGTTCGAGGGCTCTGTTGTAGATTCAATTTCTCTAATCAGTTTAAACTGATCGTTTTAGCTTATAATATAATCTGGGAGAATGCATAAATAATATTGCACTGCGTTTTTAACACATACAAAATAGACAACAGCATTCTGAAAAATCTCTGCTAGACTTGAATGTCAATGCACCGGTTGTTGATGAGCACTTAGTAAGTAACTGATCGATTGGCACATTCTGAGTATGAATGACTCAACTGACAAGACGATCGATAGTTAGTATTCATTATTAATTCAGGTTTATAATGCCGCCATTCTTCATTCTCACATTAACGCGTGCTGCGTGATGACACACATGATCAGAAGTAGCTGTTCAAGCTGGTCTGGAAATGAAATGCTACTATATTTTTGCACATTATCCAATGCACCTGTCATGATTGCCTGCTTTCTCAAAAAAAATTGTTGCCGGAGCAGCTTGCATTCACTCCATCTGTAGGATAAATGGAAAAGTGCAAGAGTTGTTTACCAACATATTGCCAGCGACACAAAATAACAGCGTTATAAAACTATGAAACGAATACTGGCCTTTATTTTTTACAAGCTTTTAATCCTCGTTGCAAAGCGACAGCTGCACGTAGTACTCGCGTTGATAGTGGAATATAGAAAGGAGGACTTAAAAAAAGCCTATTTTTGGCATTTATTACTTCCCAGAAGCATCACAGAAACTACACTCTTAAAAACAAAGGTTCTAAAAAAAGGATTTTACTAGCGATGCCATAGAGGAACCATTTTGTGCCACTGATGAATCTTTCGGTGAACAGTTTTTAAAGAAGTTCACTTCCAGAACAAAAATTTACAGATGATGTACTCACCCCCTTGTCATCCAAGATGTTCATGTCTTTCTTTCTTCAGTCGTAAAGACATAATGTTTTTTGAGGAAAATGTTTCAGGATCTTTCTCCATATAGTGGACTTCAGTGGCGCCCCTGAGTTTGAACTTCCAAAATGCAGCTTAAATGCAGCTTCAAAGGGCTCTAAACGATGCCAGCCGATGAAGAAGGGTCTTATGTAGTGAAACGATCGGTTATTTTCTACGAAAAATTAAAATTTATATACTTTTTAACCTCTAACGCTCGTCTTGTCTAGCTTTGCCTGAACTCAGTTTTTTTATGTCAAGAAACTACCATCTCATTTTCTCCCTCAACTTCAAAATCGTCCTACATCGCTGCAGAAGTACCAACCCAGTGTTTGCAAAGTGAACATGCTAAGAAGATCAAACACCCTTTACAAATAAAGGTAAAACAGTGATGTAGGACGATTTTGAAGTTGGAAGAGAAAATGAAATGGGAGTTTTTCAACATACCCTAACTTGAACCAGCAAAAACGGAGTTCAGGCAGAGCTACACAAGACAAGCGTATGAGGTTAAAAAAATATATAAATTATCTTTTTTTTTTTTTTTTAGAAAATAACCAGTTGTTTTGCCCTTTGAAGTTGCACCATTGAAATCCACATTATGGAGAAAAATCCTGAAATGTTTTCCTCAAAAAACATTTCTTTACGACTGAAGAAAGAAAGACATGAACATCTTGGATGACAAGGAACTTCTCCTTTAAAAGAACCATTTTTCTTAGTCTTAAGAAATTTTTAATAATCTAAACAACCATTTTTCACTATAAAGAACCATTTGTTCAGTGGATTTTAAGGGTTATTCATGAACATACTGAAGCCAATAAAGAACCTTGAACCTAGAAATGGAGGATCTTCGTTCCATATTTGCCTGAGTGCATAACAGAGTTCGCCTTCCTTGTAGGTCCCAAGCAGGGCCGGCACCTGTCAATTCCCAGAGTAAAAGGTACGTCAACTTACTCCCATGCATACTTACCCCCCCGGAAATATAAATGCCCCCCCAATGTAGGGGCCCTGGCGCAAGCTCTGGTCCCAACCATCAAAAATCTCTTAAAGGATTAATTTACTTCCAGAATAAAAATTTCCGGATAATTTACTCACCCCCATGTCATCCAAGAGGTTCATGTTTTTCTTTCCTCAGTCGCAAAGAAATGAAGGTTTTTAAGGAAAACATTCGAGGATTTTTCTCCATATAGTGGACTTTAATGGGGATCAGTGGGTTGAACGTCCAAATTTGTATGCAGTTTTTATGCAGTTTCAAAGGGTTTTACACAATCCCAGCTGAGGAATAAGGGTCTTGTCTAGTAAAACGTTCAATCACTTGTAAAAAAAAAAATAGAAAATGATATACTTTTCAACCAATGCTTATCTTTTCCAACGTGATTACATAATGCATGAAGTCAAGCTAGTGCAAGACAAGCGTTTTGTGGTCAAAAAGTAGACACATTTTATTTATTTTTTTAGAAAATGACAGATCGTTTTGCTAGGTAAGACCCTTATTCCTCAGATGGGATTGTGTAGAGCCATTTGAAACAGCAATTTGGACCTTCAACCCGCTAATCCCCATTGAAGTCCACTATATGGAGAAAAATACTGGAATGTTTTCCTCAAAAACCTTAATTTCTTTTCAGCTAAAGAAAGAAAGACTTGATCATCTTGGATGACATGGGGTTGAGTAAATTATCAGGAAATTTTGATTCTGGAAGTGAAGTAATCCTTTAAATCTCTCAAAGGCTGTTGGACAAGGTCTGGGAACTTTCAACCACTGAAGACATCGGGTGCGGGAGAACAAATCGTGTTGCAGAGAGACTAAGACAATCAACATTCAGAATGAAGAGGGGAAGTGTGAGGAGGAATCTTGGGGAGGTTTCTTGATGTGATTACACTGGGCAGCACTCGACTATGTTTAACACTCAAGGGCGGGAGGGTCCACACTAAAACCCAAGATCAATACGCAATTTTACAATCATCACCTCGTCCATAATTGGCTTGAAATGAACCTGCAGAATGTCAATATCAGTTCGAGAGTGTCACCGTTCACTCGAGTCTTCTTGTACTGGCGGATGAGTCATTAAACATACACCCTTGACAAACTCCTACTATTCAACATCATTTTTTGGTGCATTTTCCAGTCTAAAAACACACTGCAACAAAGCCAGATGCTCACCTTCAGGGCAACTTACTGTGCCTGAAATAGGACACATTTTACATTCTGTAATTAATTCGTAACGCTGGATTTATGCCATTAGGGTAAGATAATGAAGGAAGGCAGCACACTTAAAGTGCACAGAAGCTTTACTAAACCCGAGAGTTTAACAAAGCGAATTCTGACTAAATCAAGGAATACTAGTTGGAAATGGACCGTCCGTTTGTCTGTTTTCATGTCACGGGCATGTTTGTTTGGAGTTGTTCCAAGACTGATGAACCTCCATCACTCCTTTAAAGCTTCAGTGTAGCCCCAGCTGTGATTTGGGTTTCCAAACAAATTAATAATTAAATACAGTTTTCAGAACAGCAGGGAAAAACATCAGTTTTTTTTTTTTCACATGAATCCTTTTTCCACCAAAAATGTTCATCTACAGTTACTTCTTGAAATCCACTAGGTGATCCGTTGACTGTGTTTCTCCATTTACTCCAGTCCTTTTTGTTCATTTCCTTCCCAGTTCCTTTCAGATTCAGGCTGTGCGCTGAAGAGCGAGGGAGCGCCATGTTCTAGGCAACTTTAAAGCTCAGCACCATCCTTAAAAATATCTTCCTGACGGATTACAGGTTCTTTCAGACCTGAGCAAAACTCAAGATGAGTGGACACTCCGGCCTTTTCATTGCTATCCAAGATAGACCACAGATGTGGCATTTAGCATGTCTATCTGTGGATTCCAGACTTCTGAAGGACAGGAATTATTTGAGAGAGCTGTAAAGTCAGTCCAGAGCTTCTCAAACAAAATGTCTCTGCATCCGTCACCTAGGACAGGAAGGAAACTTGACTCAGCACTCTTCTGAAAGGTGCAAGGCGCAGGTACACGCCTCCAGGTAAAGTTACGAGGGGAGATTGCTGCTTTATTAGTACATTTACAGCTCAGAACAACGGCAGGACTCTGTCGGGCAACGGGCACCACATATCATGTGCTGAGGCTGAAATATAGATCTAGACGGGAGGAGGCTGTCAGGTTCAGCCGATGATTCATTGCTTGTGGCGATGCTGTCTACAGTGAGCGGATCATGCTGCACATGCTGGGACAGAGATAATGGCACACAGATGTCTGAGCACATCAGGCCACACAATGCAACAGCCGCAACTCTACTACAACAAAGTGGAGTTCAGAAAGCGTGTACCGCGATCAGACATTGTTGCGGAAAATCAACCGCTACCAACTCACGGGTCACGGCCGCTTTGAAAGATGCAAAAGAAAGGTTGCGTGACACTTCAAGGAGAGCGATGGTTTATAATGCTCGCTTCTACGAGGCGTAAACATCCAGAAATGCTTATCTGGACAACTGTATGCTCAAATGCTGCGTCCTAGGACGAAGAGATAATAGCGTCGAATAAAAACAGTATTTTGCAACTTCACCAACATTGCGTTTACAAGACTAGACAGAGGTTGGGCTTTTTTGGGAGATGAAAGCTTTCCAATAAATTCCGCATGGACACAGAATAGTGTCTGACGAATACTGTTGTGCATGTGTGAATGTATAAAAAAAACAGATGCTCTGACCTTGGGTATTCCTTGGAGTGAAAGAAAGGAAACATTGTTACTGTCATCATGAATTGTTAATATAATTATCCCTCTTTTGCATAAGTGAATAAGTAAAGCACTCTGAATCAAGACCTCTCAAAATTGCAGCTGTCCATCACTGCTAGACAGTAACACCAAACAATAAGGATGTTTCTGATTTATTCACAAACTCCATTTTAAAGGGGCCAAATCTAAATCCCACCTCTTTCAGTTTTGCCCAGCGCTCAGAGAATTTTAAAGATTAATAAGGCTGCAGTCCATGTGAGTGCTTCCCAAGACGGCATACACACACTAACCACAGGCTGCACAGAAGGGCACATGGAGGGGGTTACATCAAGCTAACACTGCACTTTTCTTCATTATTTACCTGTTCTGAGGCCTGGGCCAACCTAAGACACAAGCAATTCTCCGTCCCACTTACATCACAAACACTCCAGCCCTGGGTATACAGCACTCTGAGTTGTTCCACTCCGGCTGTGCTTCATCCATCTATCAATATATTGTAAGACTCATTAAAAATCAGGTTTGATGTGGGCTTTCAGTTGAGCACAGCAGAAAGAGAAATGGGTGTTTAGAAGGGCGATAGTGCACTTGTAGATAGATAGAGCAAAAAATACAAGACCCTGAAAATTCAAGTTAAAGCAGGGATTGTCTAACAAATGATCATTATCTGTCAATCTGACTTGAATGGTATTTTATGACATTAGTATAACAGGAGTTCCATTAGTCTCCAACAAGTGCTTTGTTGTGGCTTCCTTGCCTTTTCTTTGTATTCTGCTCTCGCGATGTGAAAAACACAATGGTGACTGAATTGAATGTACAATTTTATAACAAATACTCTATTGAATTACATATAGAATCAGTCATTTTCAACCTAACGTCTTTCTCCTGGTCTGAAGCGCTTTAAAACTTTATTTTCTTTCCGGTTGTTCCAGTCCTTATTAGCATCCTTTTTGTTTCTAAGTGATCCAAAACAATATACCGTAGCTTATTTTTATCTGTCAATTCAACGGTATTTTTTCTGAAGATTTGATTCATACAAATACTAGCCCTTGCCATAATTCTACAGATTTTAGTTCTCTTTTGAGTGGGTTGCCAACCAGGGGGTTTTGTCTTTTTATATCATGTAAGACAGTATGATGGATGTGCACAGTAACACGCACGAAGGCTGAAGGCCGAGTGCTCCACATAGACACATGCTCTGAAATCAACTCCTAGTTTTTCCTCAATCCACGTGAGGGACTGCAGCAGAACTCCAGCGAAGAATGGAGCTCTGAGCAGCATGAAGACCTCACCTCTGCTACATTACACAAGGACAGCAGACAGATTTAGAAGCGCTAAACGATCTACATCGGGTCATATCAGACATTAGACCGATCGAGCGGCACTTGGGTTGGGAACGGGCACATCCTCAGCCTTGAGGAGAACAGAGGACTCCTTGTCTGTGCTGAATTCTGCCATTGACAGAGCACTGCCCAACCACCACAGCATATAAATGTGCCCCTCTGTGAGAGCCATGGCTTCCTATACACCTCCATACCTATGCGTGCATTGGCGTCGTGGGTGTGCGGTTGGGTTAGGTGGGTTGTCTTTGCTCCATCCTATCTCACACTTACGTAAATGCCATTAAACATTTAACAGGCGATGGGAAGTCCGTGGGTTGCGGATGTTTGCCATCATTCAGGGCGCATTACCATTATCTATCAAGTGCAAAAATAAATCAATCCTCACGTTGCCAGAGGGACGAGCGATGGATGCAATTAGAGGCGCAAATGGCCGGTAAAGGCCACGCGACAACGTCGCGTCGAGATCATTTGATCTCGATCTGATGAACGCGTCGTTTTTCTTTGAAGCAGACGAGACATGTCAGAATAAAATAGTAGGATATGCGGACATTGGCCAAACGTGTCAATCATAAAACCTCGATTTTCTCATCAACAGGCCACGGCAGTCGGTATTGCCTGACCAAAGCGCACCTTTATTGAACACTTCTAATTAGACATCTCATTCGTGAACGGTGCGCCAAACCAACACAGACGCGTTACTCGCGCACGTCGTGCGAATATACATGTAGCCTATGTATTATACCAACAGACAACAGAAACCCGCTTACCGCGATGAAAGGGTTGTAGTCGATGCGTCTCCGGTTCTTTCCCGGTGATTATTCGTACTTCAGTGGTGAAGCCGGTGTTTATGCCATCGGTATTTTTTTTTTCTGAGGTAATTCGTCATGAATGTGTCGCAGGCTCTCGCACATCAATTTACCTTCTTCGCATCAGTCGAAAACAATAAAAGAAAAACGAAAAGAAAAGAAAGAAGACATAAAAAGGAAGGAGGATAGGGAAAATTAAGAAATGGAAAAAAGGGGAATAAACGCCTCTTAACACCTCCTCCTCCTTTTTTCTTTCTTTTTATCTGTCAACACCCGTGTCTTCCGACGGCGAGGTTACAACATATTTAATCACTATAAAGAAGGTAGGGAAATGATAAAATAAAACAATAACAGAAACAAATGCGTATAACGCATTAGCGGCTAACTCAGCGCTCTGTCGTCATGGCGACCCATTTCAGAGTCCGTTCGTGCATCAAAAAACACCAAAAAATAAAAACCATCCGGTGGCACGACTTCTCATCTGCTCTCAGTCTGTCTCACTCATAAACGAGTCCTCTTCTTTTGTGTACAAGTGGGGAAACAATTATGATTCTTCTTCCTTTCTTTCACCGCTGTCTAATAATAGCGATAATTATTATTATTATTATTATTATTCCCACTCGTGAACAATGAAGATGTATATGACGCTCAGATATCCATTCCGCACTTCACGCACAGCTGTCAAGATTCGGGAGTCCAGAATCCCGATGTCCGCCTCTCTCTTTCTCTCTCCCTTACACACGCACGCGCTATGGCAAGCCGTTTACACATTTATTGTTCAAAACTAACTATTCTCCAATAGTTTCCAAGTAATTTAGTCTCCTAAATATTTTAAAATAGTAATTGTTTTTTGGATACTAGTACCTGTTTCTTTACTAGCAACTATCCCAACAGTAAATCTAGCCTATACCATTTTTTTTAAAATATATAAACAAATAGAAAATTCATCAGAAAAAGCAACAAACGGTGCTAATATACACTCACAATGTAATACAATGTAATATAATACTACAAAAAAAAAGATAATCCTAAATTTTAACTACATACCGAAATCCCAGATTCAGACAATGAAAATATAAATATAAATAAATAAATATAAAAATTATTTGTGTTTGGAAGGCTGTGAGCACAGAGACTGTAGTGTACACCGTACATTTTAAAATTTTAGCTTAAATCTTTAATTTGAATAAACAGTGCTCATAAACGGGTAAGACAGTATTCTCAACTGAAACAAGTTGAGGCTTGGACCCGGAAACAGCATTCCTTATGTCACCACTTAACAAGCTGATAGGCCTGCACATTGTGTCTATTATGAATTTTTGGTAATTAGGAAAAAAACATATTGTTTGCTTCAGCATTATATATATATTTATCATTATTCATTTATTTTTTGTGACTTGAGAGCAAAGTGAGTCCTGTGAGGAGAAAACAGATACTTGTTTGAGTAAAACGGGTAAAATATAGTAAAGAACACTGGTGGTTAAATTATCTCTTTCCCCACCATTGACAGAATTTTCTCTCATTTATGAGACAATGCTTCACTACCATTGATGGATTTTTCTGGCTTTACATGTTTTCACTGTTATACAGTAGGAGGTGCTATTACACATCTTCTGAAAGAGTACTTAATTTCTGAATCAAAACACAGACATCAAAACAAGTGATCACATATGTTAGTAAACAAATATGTAAAATAACATGGTCATCATGACAGTCTTTTGCAAAAATGTGATTTTCTCAGCTTTTGTTTGAAAATGTTTTCTTCGCATTTTCTTACATTCGTGTTGATAAAAAAAGGACCGCATGGAGCTAAAATATATTTTTTTCTTTTGATATATTAGATCATTAGATGTAACAAATATTCTGGGAGCCAACAAGTAGTCCTATCAAATTAATAGATAACAGAAAGCTAGAAAGATACTAGTCACTATTAGTTTACTCACTAGTATTTAGACCAGGGGTGGCGAACTCCGGTCCTGGAGAGTCGCAGCCCTACAGAGCTCAGCTCCAACCCTAATTAAAACTCACCTGCCTGTAGCTTCCTAGTAACCCTTCAGAGCTTGATTACCTTGTTCAGGTGTTTTTGATAAGGGTTGAAGCAAATCTCTGCAGGGCTGTGGCTCTCCAGGACTGACGTTCGCCACCCTGGATTTAGACAATAAGTACTAGCAAAAAAGATACTATTAGTTTTAAGTAATAAATGTTAAAACAGCTTGCCACACTCACACACATTTAACAGCTACCGCAGATTGATTGCAATTCTTAGCACTACCTCCGGTGGCTGTAGCGTCCCTTATGTTCACGTTTTCACATACTGACGCTTTGTCTGTACTGAATTTACATTCCGTGCTGCTGCTTTGAGTACTCTCATCCAGCTCTAATTAATTAATCAACGTGATTAGGACATGATTTCACATGAACCATCTGAATGCGCCTCTATGGTGAAACATTTCTCCCGCCTGGAGGATCTGCATCGGAGTGACGTCAGAAAAAGCGTCAAAGTGTCCTCTCTTCATCTTGCATCATGAGCCTACTGTGACGTGACAGATGCACTGATTCCACTTGTAAACTAATGGTCAGAACTCGATCAAATGGCAGGTGTGTGAGGGAAAAAAATTAGTAAGTACTGCGGTATACAATAGTAATGTAGTATCAGTAGTAGTTTCATATACAGTATCATAGAAATGAATGATAACCCTATTCATGCACCAAGACACTTTGAAAAAAAAAAGATAGAAATCACGATATTTTTAATGAAAAAAAAATCGCTATTCTATGGGATATTTCATACTTTTTTGCCAGTGTAGTGTAATGATAGAACAGCCGTGGAGTTGAAATCTACTTTACCACAGCCTAGAGTAAAAATATAATTTATTCTTTGTAATTATTCATTATTTTGTTCTTTGTGAGATCCAACAGAGAGAAAATATCTTTCATCGATTTACAGCCTCTAGTGTGGAAGCGAATAATAAATACCCAGATCAACTAATTATAATCTGTTCCTTTCATCCTCCACCCCCACACATATATACAAAATTGCTCCAACAGACACACAACTGACAGAATATTTGAACAATTTTTTTATGAAATATACCTTTGTGTAAGTGTTGGGCATGAAGGTTGAACTGTTGTGCTTCTGTGCACTACTACTAGCTACTAGTCCACACAGAAACTCATTTGGACGACAAAACCAAAACGTAAATGGTTAAACATCGCCCTCTAGTGAATATGACATACTATTTAGACGTGTTGTAATTGTCGGGAATCTAACTATACTGTTTAAAATATTTTGACTGTCCCAGACCACCACAAATAGGCTATTTATGAAATAAGCCATGCATAACAGTAATTGTACAAACTGTAAGGCATATTCTTAGGCGCAAATTAAAATAAAAGAC
>JAHKKF010506720.1:0-20249 GCA_019740295.1 Labeo calbasu
TAAGTAAACTTTTTTATTATTATTATTAACAGTCCACAAAATATGCACAAACCAACAGTGCATAAAACATTTAAATCAAAACTTTATGACTAATATGAATTTGTTACTGCCATTCCATCAGTTTGTAATAATGTTCCTTGGAGGCATTTGATCTTTTTATCAGCAATCAATGATGTTAATGAGCAGACACCCATCTGTTATAATACAGATGGTCACTAAGCTGCTAAAAGGAAACACAGGTATGAAGGTATGACACAAACACAGCAGAAGCTTTTTAAGCAACCATTTAAATGGATATATATATATATATATATATATATATATTTCACCAAATACATCAGGTAATCTAAAATATATTTTAGAAAGATTTTCAAGAATTTTAATAATCAAACATATCACACATTTGTGACCCTGGAGCACAAAACCAGACATGAATAAATAAGCTTTCCACTGATGTATGGTTTGTTAGGATATGACAACATTTGGCCCAGATACAACTATTTGAAAATCTGGGATCTGAGGATGCAAAATAATCTAAATATTGAGAAAATCACCTTTAAAGTTGTCCAAATTAATTTTCTTAGCCATGCATATTACTAATCAAAAATTAAGTTCGATATTTATGATCGGAAATTTACAAAATATCTTCATGGAACATAATCTTTACATAATATACTAATGATTTCTGGCGTAAAAGAAAAATCTATAATTTTGACCCACACAATGTACTTTTGGCTGTTGCTACAAATATACCCATGCTACTTAAGACTGGTTTTGTGGTGCAGGGTCACATTTTTAGCATCTTTATTTATGCTAGTAGGACTTAATCCAATGTCCTAGTGATCACAACTGCACTTGATATGTTCTGAGTACATGTACAACTACTAAGTCACAGGTCTGAAACAAAAATATCATTGATTACAGGAAGGTTTTTGTTATAACATAGGGTACATGCCATTCTGTGGTGAAATTATTTTTTAAAACTGAGCAATACAGGCACATTCCTGACATACAGAGACTCCCATGAGTTATAACAAACAGAATTCATATTGCATCACGTCACATCATTAAGCACCAATGTTCCTGGAAAGCTGACTGGCGCTTTGCTTAGCAGCTTCACATAAAACCCTCACACTTGTTGATTTTCAAAGAACATGCAATGTTTCAGCATGTTCTTTTTAAAAGGAATCTCTATAAAAACATCATTAAAAAGGTTCTGACAAACTATTTCTTTTACCTTCTTTATAGTTTCACTATTTCTTTTTATTTGACTTTTATCTTTTGGGTCACAATTATTTTTGTTGCAACTACTCCTTTTTTGAGGCTGTTATGCTGATTGCTTGGTCCAAACTAGAGTCTGATTCCACTCCACTCCCCCCTACCCCTGCAGATCTCTTTTCATTTTCTGTTATTTGAGTCAAAACCGCGGTATGTCTGTATTCACCAATACAAGTACCAACGTGAGTATTAGCGACAGCTGTTTACCACTATATGTAAGTAACACAGTAAGGACAATTTTTGTTCCTTTGGATTTACCAACAAATCGCTGTACGTAAAAAAACAAAACAAAGCAAAAACAAATCTAGTTGAAAACAAACTATGGGAAATTCATCATATAAGTGTAATTGAGAAAATGAACATTCAAATTTGACATTGTAAATAACAGGTCACTTCTGCAAAGTTAATGCAGATTGCTCCACATTAACTTTGAACCTTTCAAGAGTTCAATTTATTCATCCATTCATCCCATATCGTCAATACAGTTGATGTCAATGAGCTCCAATGTTGTTTTGTTCGCTGCATTCTTCAGAATACAGAAAAAAAAATGCACGCAGGTTTAAAAACTTACATTTTAGGGTGCACTATCCCTTTAACCACTACTAGACAAGAACTGACTGCTACTAAGCTAAATGTGTTTCTCCAAAATTACAATGGGTATAAATTTGCATACATAACTGCACTCAGGCATCTGTGCTAGTCATGAATACATGGATGTTTTTTTCTGAGTCAACAAAGTTGTGAAGAATTTCACTGTTCATTGGTGCACTCCTGAGCCATCTGTTTCTTTGTGTTAAAGCACTTAGCATCAAAGACACATATATTGCTAACAAGCACTGAGCTATCAATGTTGGCGTCAACAATCTTGTAAAACAAATTTGTTAATTTTTATCTCAAGTTGTTTAATCATGTTTTACCATAGTAAACCCCATGATGTTTAACACCTCACAGGCAGATATGTAATAAACGTCACTTTTCATCTTAAATAAACTGCAGACTGCCATAGTCCACTCTATTAACATGTAATGATGTGCTTCGGTTTTCTAACATGAGAGTAGCCAATTATGTGTCCATTAAAGTTAAGTCCAAAGATTAACCATAAATTAATACAATTGGTCACTCAGAGGTCTTTATTCTGTGCACAAAATGAGTTATAATTAGGAGAATTTTAGATAATTAGTGTGATTGCAAAATAATAATAGCTTTTGTTTTTATCTTTCAAAAAAGTAGCACAGCCCCAGCTGCTACTACAGGCAAAGCCACACTATACGAGTAGGCAGCACAAAATTAATAAGGAGGTGTTTACACTTGATGCATTCTTGCATTCAGAAATAGCTAGATGGAGCACAACAGAACAAAACTGAATGATGCAACAATCTCAAGACGTGTTATTCAAAACTGAACCAGAACTTGACACACATCTTGCAATGGGTGCTCATTGCACTGACAATATAACAAAACTCAACGGACAAAGACACCTGTCTGATGCATGGGTAGCGGAGACAGAATACAAGAACGGGACTTAAAGGCATTTCCAGCTTGGAATGACTGACAACTCGATTGCAAAATGGACTGCTGTGTACTGTAGCCAGAGACTATGTCAGTACAGTAGTATGGAAACAAAACACACCATATATTGACACTAAAATACACCTTTTTTGTCTATCCAGTGCTGTACTCATCTGCCACATCAATTCAATATCTTTAAAAAAACATTATTTCAATAGCATGCTATAGACATTCTACTGACCAGTGGTGGCTGGTGGAAAACTTTCTAGGTAGGGCTTACATCCCAGTATAATTGATCCCAGTTTAACAAAAGTAAAATATTAATACTTGAAACATTTTAAATGAAGATAATTGTTTTAAGTTTGAGGATTCAATTGTCACAAACATATATTTTCTGTAAGAATTTTTAAAAATCAATTAAAACGTGTTTATTTTTCAGAATTCACAATTTATTTATACAGTGCAACAGGAAAAACTGTGAGGAAAAAATACATCTAATGTAAACAAATGCATTTTCTATTACTACAAGTCAAGCCTCAATACCAAACGGGACCACACGGAGATGCAAACAGACCACTATACAAGTAGCCTTAACCTGACTGTATAGAAATATATACGGACCCATTCAGAATTATTGAACAGAGCAAAACACAAATTAAAAAGCTAATAAAAGCATTCTAAACATTAAATTTTGCAATTTAATGTTGTGATCTGTAGGAAGCTCAACATGACCAGTAAACAGAGTAAAGTCTCTCAAAGTGAGTGTTAATGTCCATATGTATATAAACACCACTAACCATTGCAAACCAAAGATGGCGGATAAACAGAGCAGTTTCCCAGAACTCAACACAGCGTGACTTCATCTTCTCATTCTCTCTTGAGGTTTCTCTATGTTTTTTCCCACGAATTGTTGCACAAGTTAAGGTTACATATGATGACAAAAGCACGGTAGTGCTAGCCTTCCTGGAGCTCACAGAGATTGCAATACGGTGCCTGCAGTTTGAAAAAAAAAAAAAAAAAAAAAATCACACTTTATTTTGATGCTCTCTGCAACAGACATTCTACTGACTATAAGTAACTTTGCAAGTACAGTACTTCAACTTCTCCTACTAACCCTAACCGTAACTCAATTTAATCCCAAAGTTACACATAAAAAACTAACCCAAACCTGCCTCGAAAACCAACAAATTAGGTCATACTTGGTAAGAGACTTCTAGCATGAATACTTTAAATTGCTCTGATGTTCCATTTTGAACCCTAGACAAATTTCTTGTGGCTTTTGGTATATGTTGTGCTCTACAATAACACTGATTCTTAATTTTTAACATCTGATTGTGATTATACTGTAAAGATATATGTGTTACAAATGTAAAATCGACCACTAAGCCTCCCATGGAGCTGTGCATAGCTGGCATGATTTGGACAGCCATGCTGTGATAGCAAAGAGTACATGAAGAATTTGTCTGGCCAATCAAGCATCTTGCCTCGGGGCACGTAAGGCTAATCAGCGGCCCCTGCAGCAGACGTGCTTTTGGGGGTGATGTCATAGCAGAATCGATGTAGAATGTCTGTTTTCTTGAAACATGAGCGTAGGTGATGAGGTCCTGTGCACACTTCAAATAGCAACTGAAAATGTTTTCCTAATGCTTTTATAAGAGTCCAGTGTTTCAATACTAACATTTTTCAAGAAGACAGTTCTGCAGCCCTTTAGGAAGATGCTGTAAATATGCTATGGCAGGACAAATATCTTTCTCCATTGATGGCATTCAAAAGTAGTGAATTGTGATGAAATCTGTTAATAACAAATAATATGTTTCTTTGCAAGAGACATACAGTTCCGTTGCTTCTGTTCATTTGTGTCCTTCTTAAGTATCCCTGAATGTTTTCCCCTTTTGTAATAGTTTAATCGTCCTCAATATGAAAAGATAGAACTTAAAATCATATGGTCACTGTTGAGAGAGGTTCAATATGCAGAAGATGCTAGAAAACTGAATAAATAACCGAATAAATAACAGTCATTGATCATCAAGGCAACAACACGCAGTCCTGAATCTCCAGGGTATGTAAACTTGTTAAACTAGTTAATTTGTGTAAATTCAGTTATTATTTCATCTGTAAAAATGTTATGTGAAACAGCTTACTCAGGACAGTACTAATACAGTATATACTGTACACACACAGTACAACGGGGCTAAAGGCATCTTTGATATTATTTTATGTATTAAAAACCTGGCGTAGCACTATTGATTTTCAAGATGCACGTGCAAATGTAGCAGATGCCTGATGCGATTGCGGACAGCAGCGCAAAGCTGATTCTGTGCTTACTTGATCTGCTATTTGATATTTTTAAAAACGTAGCAAATGCGAATCGCTAAAAAGACAAAGGTCTTATTATTGATTTTAATGATTTTAAGATAATTAAAGCAGCCGTTTTAAATAATGAAAGAATATGTAAAAATATGGTATTTGGGGTAAAAAGCGCCCCTGCTGTTAGGGCTAAAAGGCACAATAATTAACATGACAAGTAAGACATTGTTAGATTCAGACTCAGATAAATCATATCATATAATAAACTATAATTCGTTGTTACTACTGTAAATCTGTATTTAATTACTATGGGATCTCCTTCTTTACATTTTAAAATTATTTTGTTTCTGTTTTTTGTCAAATATATGTTTTATATTAACATATTTTAATGACAGTATATTTATTGAACAAAACGTAATTCTTTTATTAATCAAAATGAGCTGAAAATAGTAAAACTTTGCTAAAGTGATTGTTTTATACAAGTATTAACTGAAAACATTATTTTAGCTGAAGTATTTATATCAATACTGTGAGCCTTTTACCCCTCTTCCCACCACATACATTTATAAGATTTTTAAGCAAAATGAATGACTTGTATGATTTATTTTCACACAAAATCTGTTGCTCCATAAATGTTCAATACAATTCTGCAATCCTACACTTTGGGCGCAGTGAAAAGCACATTTTCTCCGTTGTACCCTATATATAAAATCCCTCTTATTTTCTTAAAGCTAGGAAGTGTAAACTTATGAGCAGAACTGCATACAATGAAATGGGCATTTTCATGTGGCCCCAGAGTGATTACATGGCAATCTGGGACTTAATCTGGAACTGAGTGCCCATGGTCAAAGGTGACAGAAAGCGAACCATGCGCCAGCCAAGCAACTGCCATTGAGATCACAAAAAGCTTTTTTCCAGATATTACAGGGAATTCCCAAAAAAGACTATTTAAGAGTTTGTATAGAAATCAGGTTACAAATTTAGCGTACGTGTAAATGCTAGTTTTTGTTAGCATTTGCTGTGCGGGGTTACCTGTAATGTGCTTGTGCATCTAATGTCAGTTTCTAAAGGAAAATGTTATGCGATAAAAGGAATTCCCTATTTCACAGTTCCACGGACAATAACCGAATTCATTTGTTTACAGTTCCTGTCGCTTCCCATAACTGTTGTGTCCCAGTTACAGTGCTTTTATCGAGGGAACACTGCATACTCTGAAATGTCAAATGTGTATGTATAGCTGTCTACCTCAGGCAATGATATGCAGGCCCTGAAGGATTGGCCCAATATGCATACAGCTTATGCATCGGATCCATATCAAGCAGTCTCATCTCATTCCGTCGCAGAGGGCTTAGTTATTATATTCTCTGCCCTGCCAGGCTGTACGGCTTTGCCAGAGCCTGGAAAACAATTGTAGGGAGATGTCTGCAGAGATGTGTGGAAAGGTGGGCTGGCGTCTGACAGCCATGCTCAAAGATGAGAGTCTTTAATGCATGGCTCAGGGGACATGCCATACCAGGGTAGGAAAGGCAGTGAGTGCTGATGTTGTTTCATGTGTTTTTGACCCGTTGAAGTGTTTACTTGCAGACGGCCAATCCGCGATGTGTGACAGAGGGCTGCTGTTGACTGTCGTTTCGTTTGCAATGTGAGAGCTGTGGTGTGACTGGGTTATTAGCGCTATATTCAGGTGCACATTTAAATGACACAGAGAGCAGATAGAGCTAACTAATAGGGGTACGACTAACAATGTACTTCCACCTGCCGTGGACACATCGTTTGACAAAATCAGCATTGTTCGAGAACTTGTAATTCACTAGTCACGTTGTTCGGTCCTCCGCGTGCTCCTGCGGTTCAGGAGCGATTTAGATGCTGATAGAAGATGCCAAATGCAATGCGCACTATAGCACATGCCAAACGCAGTGCTAACATCAGCAAAATTAAAGGTGAAGTGTGTATTTTTTTGCACAATACTTTCTCCTGTAAAATTTAATGTGCAGAGACAACTGAAGTAAGCCATTCGTAGTGTGACTTCCTGAAAGGTGTAAACACTACAGCTCCAGGGCTTTTTTAAAACTTTTCTTGGGTCAACTTCTGGCTAAATCGATGCCACGATTATTTTATGACACGCATGTCCTTTTCTGTTTTGTAAAAGTATGAAATAAACTCGCTACTAAACGAGAGCTCGTGTTGCCATCAGCCAATCAGCGCTGTCATGACCTCATTTTTCTGCGGCGTTAGTAATTAGTCACATGGCATTTACAGCTCGGATGAAGTGCAATACACTGGCAAGCCACCCACACACATTTTACAAGCACTGCATAAAAAAGTGGAGCTCTAGTTCATTTTGTAATTTCATTTGGTACCACTGGCGGTGCAGAAATCACACACTTTACCTTTAAAGAAATGTTTGACAATGTTTAAGATGTTAAAAGCATTTGCATTTATTCATTTAGCAGACGCTTTTATCCTAAGTGACTTTGAACTAACTCTTATTAGAGTATTAGTAGACTGTTAGGGTTAGTAGGATAAGCGGAATGTCTGTCGGTGGAGCATCAAAATAAAGCGGATGGGATTCGGGAGATCGTTCCACCAACGAGGAACAGCGAACAAAAACATTCTGGAAAGTGATTTTGTGCCTTTCTGTGATAAAATATACATGTTATAATAAAACATATAATAAAATACAGCACGTTAAAAATGGAGGACTGTTGGAAATGCTTAGGAACACAGCAGGAGTCGTTGACTAAAGCCTGACAAGTATATAGTGAGGTGGATTCTTTGTCTGGTGTGTTTAATACTGTACATATGTCAGAGCTTTCACCCTGCTGGAAAAAAAATCTTTGCTTCTCAAGTGGCCGCCTGAGCATTCCACTTTGCGTTTCCTGTTGGAGGAATTGTGCATACGGCTGATGGGAAATGATGTGTGCTCTGCAGAGAAACAGAAACTTCTCTTGCTGCCTGCTATCCATCACGGGTGTCACACTCAATGCTAACTTTTTTCAGTCCGTCTGTCTCCAGCAAGTTTGCTTTCTGCACCCTTTGAGTTGCTTTTTACATTCGCCTGCTCTCAGCTCAACCTCACTGTGTTAATGGACCAAGAAGTCAAATAAATAAATAAAAAATACATTTAGCCACAGTAGATGAATGTGGCAATTTGTCATGCATTTGTGATATATAATCATTAATGCACTAGCTTGCATTTTTTTCCCGACATGTGCAAAGTGTTTTTAAATTTTGTCTTCTGTTTTGCTGAATAGACCTTTTGGCCAACCTGTTTGATGCAACAGTTTGTACAATATGAACTGCATGGAAATCTATGACTTTTAAAAAAGAGAGAGGGAAAAAAGGATGAAGGTCAATGACTAACCCTACCTGTAAGTCTATAAAAACCTAAAATTGTACGAGTTGTACAAACTCATATAAACTAGCCACTAATTTGCTAAAATGTTAAATAGTTACAAATATGAGCTTCGCATTATGGTCTTCATATGCTTAATTTAGATGCTTACTCTAATTGCAATTTTTGTTTTTTTACAACAACTAAGGGATGAGTTAGAATTACTATCCATTGCAATGCATTCGGCCCGTTGAGTTCCGTTGAATCTGGAACATTCCGGCAGTACATTATTTACGAGTACAATTAGATTAATATTTATATATTAGACCCCTGGGTCCTATAACTTTGTATACATTCCCCATTTATTATATTCCTTGGGGAATATTTGTCTTAATTACCTAGCATTACAACTACTGTTATTATCAAACTGCAGATTAAATGAAGCTGAAGATGATTGCGCCTGGTGTTATAAAGGTTGCTTTACTCCTGTTTTTTTTTTTTTTTTTTACTAACTCTACAATTGATTGTTCTCATGGAAAGTTCAGGCACACAGACTGCATTGTGATGCAGAAGATCCCGCAGGACAAGGGAAAAAAAAAAAAAGATGGTCCTCTGTGCCATTGTTCTAAATGAACAGTTCAGGGTAATTTGCTCTCTGCTGCTTATAGAGTTGTTTCCCAGGAATTTCTAGGCAGATCAATGCCATTTGGAATGTGCCGGATGCAGCTTTCAGTTAAGAAGTAATTTTGTAATGGATGCTTTTGAATACACTCCAGACTGCTGCACTGACACAAAACGGACAATGAATTCAAATGGTACAAAAATATCGTAATGTACATTGTACAACATTATGAATACATAAAGAGAGATATATGCAAGGACATGATTACATTAGCTAATGTCGTGAATGTAGCCCTGGATATTAAATTATCTATATATTCTGAAATAAGGTGAAAAGTATGCTATAGAAAAGAAAATGCCAATGGTAACACTTTTCATTAATAAATCATTAACAAACAATAATGCTTAGATGTCATTAAACATTTAATTCATATGATCAAGCACATCTTGAAAATCTACAGAGGATTTTAACAGATGTTACACAATTATTGTAACACCTTTGCTGCTATTGAGGTGTCAAATAGGTATGTTTAGATAAAGGTTTAGTGGTATGGGTAGGTTTAAGGGTTGGTTAAGGGGTCAACAGTGTACAGGGGTCAGTTTGATTACCATAAGGGAACAGGTTTAAATCTGTTTATATCACATTGTTTTGATGAATAATAAATCAAGCATTTTCTTGATTTTTCCATTGATGCACAATAGTATACTAATTTGCTATACTAATAATATTAAATAGTAGTATTCTAATAATACTAAAGTGTTAAGGCGATTGAAAACAAGTTTTGCACCCAAATTACAATGTGTTTTTTATTTATTCAATCAATCTTTATTATTTAATCAATTAAAAAAAAAACGAAAAAAGAAGACATCTAACACTAGCTTGCTTTTCTTTTACTGTTCTGTCTGTTTTCTTTTTATTTATTATATAATTTAAAAAAAAAAACCTTGCTAAGTCACTTTGGATAAAAGCGTCTGCTAAATGTCTAAATGTAAATGTAAATTACCTAATAACCTTCACACAAATGTTGTTACATCAGCTAAAAGATACTACAAGAGTAGTAAATACTTATAAACATTTACAAATGATGAATAGCCTCAACTTTAGATTAGATACTGCAATTTTGAGAAACAACTTTGTGAAGATTTGTGAAGAAATAGGGTGAATTTAGGATATTTGGGATATTTTGCCATTGAGATGACTGGTACTAATGATTAGTAAACATTTCTAAACAAGTTGCTGAATAGTTTCCACTTTAGACTGGGTACAGCAAAAACATGAACAAATCAATAATAAATGTTTTGTTAAGATGTGTAAATAGTAGAACACAACAAACAAAGACCAAATATATGACTATTTCAGACTATGATTATGAGTTAATGAATAATATTTTAAAACTAATAGTTTGTAAAGTGCTTAAAATTACAAATTTTTCACAACATTTGTAAATGTAAAAAGGAACATTAGGTAATATGTGAATGAAGCTTTATGACATTTGTTAGCCTTCAAAAGTACATTGTATAATCACTGAATAATTTTTGTTAATTTTTAAGAAGTGAATGATTGTATGAATTTAAAATTTAATGACATTTGTAAGCATTAACTAATGATCCATTAAGCATTATTTAATGTTTGTTAATGATTTATTAATGAACGTTATTATAAAGTGGAATCTAAATTTAAACTTGAATGAAAGGAAGTGTGTAATTCAAAGACATTTCGAAATGCATTCTGGGAAATGTTCTTTTATCTGCTTTTAATCTACCATGTGACTAATCACTCTGAAATTGCAGGAAAATTATATAACAGTGTAGACTAAAAAAAAAAACTTGCTTTAAACATGCTGCATTGTTGTCACATGATCTCAGAATATTGCGTTATTCGGAAGACATGCAGACATCAATTTGGATATAATAACTGTAATTAAAAAAAAAGCTATTACAGCTGTTATTGTTTAGCATTTATTCATCAGACTGGAAATGAAAGGTCAGGTCAAATGCATTGCAACGTTCCAGTGCAATCTGTTGTATACTGTCCATTTTGGCAAATTCTAACTCTACTGTATGTTCTCATACCTCTCAAATCAGAACATCCAAATGCATACTACTAATACCATTGCTTTATTTTCAACACTGTGCAAATAGAAATGTTTCGTCTGCAAGCTGAAGAACGGTAAGCAATATGAATCCTTGTATAATGCCATATTTCGATTAATATCAGCAGTCCTGTATTTTAGATAAATAATTCTGCCGCAAAAGCTATCAGACTAGCTATAAAAGATCTATAAAAGAGTCCTATCAAAAAGGCATCTGAATCACACTCCTACGCCACAGTAACATTTAAAGGTTTTGCAATCCAATTCAAACACATTATCGTGCAAATCATTCCAAATGTCGTAATCCAATTCAAACCCACAAATACCTAATAATGACTACTGTATATTTAGGAGCAATTTGGATGCAATGTACTGTAGTCTACTTCCATCTCTTTATAAAGGCGTTGAACGGCTCCGTATGGTTTTATTAATGATAGCACACGCACACACAAACACTGAGTGATGAATACAATAAAAAGCAGGAAATCAAGCTCACATACTTTAAGGACAAACTGAATAATATATTTTAGTACCTTTTGTTGTTTACATGGGAATATAATTATGGTGCAAGCACTTATATAGTCAGATCAACAGCCAGAACATTGCCTACAACTGCACTACACTATTTACTGCAGAAAGAGTAAGATATGGAAATATGCCATTTCGAACACAGCCTCTAAAACCCAGCAGGTGAGATTTTCCGGGTGTACGGTTATGTTTGCTGAATCTTAGGTTTGATGACAGATTTGCAGATTGTCTACAATAAGTGGCCGAAAACATGCCTGAAAAGACTGTCAACTTGAATGAGTAATAAAATGGCACTCTTACGTTTGGTCCATTATATTTAGCTACTGCTTTTGTAATATTTCTCCAGTCACAGAGTCAGGTTACCATGGAATTCAAGAAAACAGTTCGTTTCTGGCTGAATGCAGCCTTTCTCACAGTATTTGCTGCACGCACATTAAGCATAATCGTCTGTCTACCTCATACAGCGCGTTCCCGAGCAGATTTCCATAGATTACACACTAAATTGCATTTTGGAAAGGAGCCACTGAAGGAGATGTTGTTTTCATTGGCTCCGTCTCACACCCTTAGAGCTGGACAGCTCACTAGAGCCAACTGACAGTATACGCTCAACTCATATGTAAAACATACGTCGAAACTGTGGCCGGTTAGGAAAAGCAAGCGGCCAGAAGATATAGGCTCATATGGGGGTTGGGTTGGTTTATTCCACGGTGGTTGAAAGACCCAAAAATGGTGTTAATATGGTGATTTCACAAATTAAAATGGTGCAATTAATATAATTTGCAACTCTTAGAAGCCGGAAGGAGTAAGATCAAGCAAAAAGCAAGCTCTCCTTTACTTTAGACTAATACTCAACTATAGAACACACACACAAAAAAAATTGTGCTTGACTTAAAATTATAATTTTAAAAGTTTTACTCTTAAGTAAAATTATAAGCTAACTTCAGTTTAAGTTAGACATTCAGGTTATCTCAACAAACTTTAAATTGTTAGAATTAGAACCAAGTTTGTACACAGCAAGTAGAAATTTGCATAATCTCTACTTAATTTACATAATCTCTGTGCATATAAGCATTTTAAAGAAGTCTGACATTTGGATTTAAACTAAATATCTAATTAAATTTAAAAATGAATAAATAAGTAAAACTATCTTGAACCATTTTTTCCTAGTAAAAAGATTTAAGTCAAGTCTATTAACATGTTTACTCACACATTACTGATATAAAAATTGTAATTAAACTTTATTTGAAGTACTACTTGTGCACAATGCACATTTTTTAATATTAACCCTAAAATATGTTTTAATGTCACTTTTGATGGTGATTGTATGATTTTTAAATAATATCGGTCTTTAAATGCTAAATATTTAAAGTGTACCTAAAGTAAACTGTAAGTTGGAAGTTGGACTTCAGCACCTTGCACAATTAAAATGCATTAAGTACAAAATTAGTTATTCCAATTTAGCAGACTTTAAATATACAAGTTTAGTATACTAAAATTACAATTGCAGGGTATTTTTATTAAGTACATATGTAAATGTATTTGTAGTATACTTAGCATTAAATAAATGGATTTAAAAAAAAAAAAGGCAACAAGTTTGTAGGACTGTATTTGTATGGTGTTGATATGGTATTGAACTTAACATGTCAATATTAGCAACGGAATGATAATAATGGCATCAAAAGGTGTTTTATTTCAGAGCTAAGCATGACCTAATACATTTGCATTAATATCAGTAATATGTTAGTTTAAAACTAGCTATAACAAACTCACCTGCAGTTTGTCAAAACCACACCTGACCATGATACAACTATCTGAGACAATATCTTGTAGACAGAACTAAATTAGCCACCGCTGTATGTGTCTGAGGGTTGGTGTGGTGTATATATGACTGCATATGAGCGCAGCCCGTGCAGAGCCATTAGATCCGCTGACAAGGTTTAGCTCTAACGCCTTTAGGTATTGATTTTATGCCCGACCCGGCTAATATTCACAGATTCACAGAGCACTTTTTGTCAGCCCTTTAGTACAGAATATTTAGTGCTCTAGATCAATAATTCCAAACGAGGGGTACACGTACCCCAGGGGACACTTAAGCAGACTCCAGGAGGGACGAGGAAAGATTTTTGTTATATGTTGTTTTGTTAAAACCATTAGGCAGAAATTAAGACGTAAAGATGTTTATATTCAAACATTAGGGCTGTTAAAAGATTCAAATAATTAAAAGAGTTAATCTTTGTTATTCATTCATCAAAAAACAATCAATATATAATGGTTTATCTTTCTGTAACACATTTAGTTTTTTATGAACCTATGAAGCACTCATTTCTTATTTTGCCCTATAAAATGTCACAGCCTGAATTTAAATGCAGTTGTAAAAAAAAAACACATTCTACGTTTTAAAATGCGCACTGATTTATAAAATACCGATTCTATATTTTATTCTATATTCAAGGCTACTTGCAAAATCAGTTTTGACCATTTTAGTTTAAATGTGAAACTGTAATAATGACCATTTTAATGTGTCCAAAGAACACATTTTTGGTTTGGTGTTAATGAAGTGGTATTGATGGGCTTTATAACAGGATTGCATAAAGAGAAAAAGGAGGTTGTTCTAGATGAATAATCATAACCAGATTGGTATAAAAATAGTCTCTAATTCTATTTCTATCATTTTTACA
The DNA here is from genome assembly GCA_019740295.1 of Labeo calbasu. Classification (NCBI taxonomy): domain Eukaryota; kingdom Metazoa; phylum Chordata; class Actinopteri; order Cypriniformes; family Cyprinidae; genus Labeo; species Labeo calbasu. Next base: position 14,349 of record JAHKKF010506720.1, read on the forward strand.
ATGTATGACGATCACATTTTTATATTGATATAGCATTTAAGCTGAATAACTGCATTTACTTACTCTTTTATCTATCTCTCTCTTTCTCTTTTTATCATGCGCTCCACCGTACTACTTTCCAAATGGGCTGTATTGACTGATTCTCCTAATGACGTTCCTAAGGGAGGACCTGCTCTGCTAAAGGGTGGACATGTAACCATGAGCTTCTGGATTTTTTAGGGTCATTAAAATAACAGAGGGCTTTTCTTTTGTTGAAGAAAAAGAGGAAACTGCAATTTGTCAAAGTTTTAGCACCACTATGCCATTAATTTACATATAGTCCAACTGTCCCTAATGATTAATGTGCTCTTCAAAACGCAAACTAGAGCTTACAAATGATTTCACCCTTCAGGAAAGCTGAGCAAAAGTGTTTTCATAAAAGGCAGTATTATCACATGGATGATAAATGAAGAAGACCACTGGACTAAAAATTGCAGTACGGGGTTGAGATGATCTATAAATGATATTGTGTTTACAAGCTCTGGTTATTAAGGGCATGTACTAGACCGTGTTCAGTGCTCAGTACACAAGCGCAACTAGTTTCTCGTGAAATTCAGCATAATTATCAGCGACGGTGTGTTATGCACAACATGTTAAGACGCTATTATAAATCATTTAATTGTAACGCTATACATAAAACATAACATGATATGCTATAAAAATAATAGTTCTACTTCAGTTGTGGCCCACGCAGCACATAAAATAAGCAAAAATTCAACTTATTTTATTTGCTGTTACATGAAGTAGCATTTCTTTTCAGTTTGCACATTAGACAAACACTTTCCTGGTATATCCTCACATGAATTCTCAACCTCAGATTGAGAGAGCACAGAGGCCTTTGTAAAAGTGATTGAAACTGAGCCGAACTCATAGAGAACTGAAGGCGTGTGAGAATTGTATGTGAATCTTCTCTCTCCTGAGTGGATGTCCACAGGTCCCTCTCATCTGCTCGAGAGTGGAGTGTGAAATATCACACACTCCCGAAATCCCTGGAGACCTAATGTCTGCTGTAGCAGCTCCTCTAAGACCTGACATTTACAACAATACACGCTAGATGGACAGATCAGCTGTCGTCCAAAGGAACTATGGACATTTTTTTTTCCTCCCTTTTTTATATTTTCATCTGGCCACCAGTGAATGCAGTCAGTGAATACATTCCACATTAAATGGATAGCAAATGCATAGCATATTAGAAGTGTTATAATATTTTTATTATAGTATAGTATAGTATATCTAATGTGCAAAATCTAGTGTGTGTGTGTGTGTGTGTACATACTGCCAGACGAAGTTAGGACATTATGGATATTCTCTTGCTTAATTTACTTGAAATTTGTTTTGAAGACAAAAAGCGTAAAATGTGCTTACGTACGAATTTCTATACAAGACCAAAAAATGTCATTCAAAAAATGTAATGGATGAGTTGGCCCGGATAGTGAAGGAAAAGCAGCCAAAAAGTACACAGGAACTTATTCAATCCTGTTTAAAAGCATTCCAGGATGTTTCTAATGAAATTAGTTGAGAGAATGTCCAGAGTATTCAGAACTTTAATTTTAAATATAAGATTTTAAATAAGGTTTAATTGGTTTGTGGTGACAACACAATCCCTGTACTGTTATTTCATTGTTTGTATGACTTAATCGTTACTATTTTCCTCATTTTAGAATAATGAAAAAATAAAAAAAATATATAAATACAGCTGCAAGCAGCGATTACTGGGGTTCAAGCGCTTTAAGGCATTTAAGCATATATGGAAATAGACGTTACGTAGCAAGCATTTTTTTTTTTTTTGCCAATGCAGGTAATTTACCAATAGAAATAATATGTTTTGTAACGTTTATGACTGTTATAGCGTCAGCTGTAATCCAATCTCCCTAAAACTCTGCACGCTTGTTTAGAATCACCTAAACGCATGAAGTTTTAAGTTTTCCTTTAAGCTTTATAGGATTTGGGGTTTCTAAACGACCCTGTTATAGCTTCCCAAAGGGTAAATTTCAACTTTTTTAAAAAAAAAATTAGAGAATTGTACTACTGTGTATTTTTTCCAAACCGAGAACTTCGCAAAAGTTTTTTTTTCTTCATCTCTCAATCACTTAACAGTGACAGCAGTTGTCAGCAAGGGCCAATTTCTTTCAAATTTTTTAAAGGCCATTAATCAAACAGGCCCACAGAGTTTTGTTCCTATCGGCCTCCGTTAACCATGTCTAATACGTGCTAAAAGTTCATCAACCAATGGCTGCAATGTGTTTTTTTTTTAGGTACACAATTGTCCTTATAGACACGTGTGGCACTTTGGATCAAGACAACGATGCACAGCGATTTTCATGTTGATAGGACAAATGGTTGTGTAGATATTGCCATTTTTATGTTTTTCTCTCTTATAGCGCCACCAAGTGACCAAGCTCTGTGATTTTTTTTTCTACGACCTCAGATTGAGCTCTTACATAAATGTTTTGAGTTTGGTGGAGATATCTCAATCCGTTCAGGACCTGTCCGTTTCTAACATTTTGGCGTTCCTTTGCGACAGTGAGTCGAAAGTCGACTTTTTTTTTTTTGATATTCGCTCTCCAGAGAAGTTTTCTGCACTGGTTTGATTCCAAATGGGCAAAAACCTACCAGGACTAGTTCACAAAAGTAGGTTTTGCAAAAAATCCGAAATAACTGAAAATTTCGCCAAGGCTTAAAATTGAATCTGATGGTTTAGGAGTTATGAGCGATTTTGTACTTTAGATTACTGTACCGCCCCTGTCAGGCCGATTGGGACGAGCCTTGGTGGTGTGAGTACTACCATACCTCCAAGTTTCAAGTCTCTAAGACTTATGGTTTGGTCTGCATGATCAGTTTTACGTGGAGATCGCTGATCTGTGACCATTCTAACAATTACAATAGGGTTTCAGCGCTACGCGCTTGAACCCGTAATGATCATGTCTAAAATATTGACTACACAATGCTATTATTATGAGATATTGCAAAGTCCTCAATGGACTTAATTTCCATCAACTTGGCAATCTGACACAGTTCTTTTTCAATCAAGCAAGTGAATATATAGGGAAAAGCCAAAAACTTAAAATCAGATGGCAAGTTTAAGTTCTAAAAAATACTTGCTAATGTAAGACAAAGTAATGCTTTGGCAACAATATGTTTCATTCGAAACTGAAATGCTGGAGAAACCGAGTGTGTCTCCCATTTGTAGCAGCTGGAATCTTATCCATTAAACAGTGCAAGGGTTACAAACGATCTGATAAGTAAGATGAAGGTAGGTATTATGGATGACAATGGAAGGTTGTTTTCAGAGGTTGGGGTTTTATATACAGTTGTTATACAATTGTGCTCAGAGTAAAGGAGTGAGTCCACTTCATCTCAGCCAACCTCTGATTTACCTGGAGGACAATGTTAAGTTTAACCAGAAGACTGGGAAGACTGAGCAATTAAATTTCAAAGATGGAGAGCCGCGTGAGCCGGTGGCCCCGAAGGCGTGAGAGAATAATGGTTCAGGAAGTGTCCTCAGGAGCAGAAGAACATCAGTTTATCTTGTACAGAAGTGACATCTGGTCTCTAAACTGTGGTCTGACAGTTTCCACACAGAAATCTTTGAGCATGGTGTTGGGCAGCGAAAGAGTATCATGGCGTTTAGTTAGACTGCCTGGATCGTGAGGGGGAACAAACAGATGCTGCACACTAGATGCAAACAAATCACTTCATCTCACAAATACACCTGCAGAGAGACACTCTGATCTTCAAACGGATGAGCCCACATGTAACAAATCTGCTTGTTATTGCTTAAAAATCACTTATGCTAATTATATAATTTGTCACCAGACTTAACAACTGAAAAAACAAACATCAGGACAGACGATGCAAACATCACACGCTTCAACATCATGCTTCTACCTTTGCAAGCCTTATTCTGTAGGTTTACATTCTGAAGTGTGTCAGAACAACATGTTTACAAATCTCTAATGTATTTTTGAGTTTTGGTCTCCAAGTCAAGTCTTTCAAAGACAAATTTAGGTCAAGTTTGACGTCTTTTGGTAATAGCTTTTCATAAACAGGTTAGTTTTAAAAACACATTGTCAATAAGAATTGGAGTTAAAGAAGTCCACTTCCAAAAGAAAGATTCACATATAATGCACTCACCCCCTTGTCATCCAAGAGGTTCATGTCTTTCTTTCTTCAGTCGTAAAAAGAAATTATGTTTTTTGAGGAAAACATTTCTGCATTTTTCTCCATATAATGGACTGGTATGGTGCCCCGATTTTGAACTTCCAAAATGCAGTTTAAATGCGTCTTCAAACGATCCCAGCCGAGGAAGAAGGGTCTTACCTAGCGAAACGATTGGTTCTTTTCATTTAAAAAATACAGTTTAAATACTTTTAATCTCAAACGCTCGTCTTATCTTGCTCTCCCTGAACTCTGTGTATTCTGGTTCAAGACAGTTAGGGTATGTCAAAAAACACCAGTCGTATTTTCTCCCTCAACTTCAAAAATCATTTCAAAATCATCCTACATTGCTGCAGAAGTACCGACCCAGTCTTTGCAAAGTGAACAAGCAAGAAGATCAAACACCCTTAACAAAAAAGGGTAAAACAGCGATACAGGACGATTTTGAAGTTGAGGGAGAGTCCATACCAGTCCATTATATGGTGAAAAATGCAGAAATGTTTTCCTCAAAAAACATAATTTCTTTATGACTGAAGAAAAAAGACATGAACATCTTGGATGACAAGGGGTGACTACATTATATGTGAATCTTTGTTTTGGAAGTGGACTTCTCCTTTAATTTATTGTTTTGAAGTAAATCTGGAGTATAAGTAATGTCTCATGTCACTTTACGAGTCTGTTGAGACGTAATTGTTTCTCATGTGGACTAATGAATTTTCAGCATTTGCAGAGGCTAGTCTGTGATTTTAATACTTTCAGAATCTAGCATGTCAGTGTTTTTCTCCTTACACCCGCATAAAAATCCATGGCCAAATTATCTACCTTAACTAATTACCTTTTAACTGCGGTCCGATTTCACATCTCTGAGTTTACAAGAGGGGATCAATTAAAAATGCATGGTTTAAATCCTTTTTGACCGCCGCTGAGCACTATACGGTAACTATTGTGCTTTGCTGCAGGCATTTAAAGATGTACACAATTTTATGACTTAAATGCTGGAACATATTTACAAGAACAATATTTCATCACCGCTCCACCACAGCAAATGGTAAATATTTGAAATGGGCCATTGGCAGGTATGCAATACAATCTTAAAATATGTTTATATACATTAAACACATAAACCAAGCAGGTTTGTTTACTCTAAAATAAATAAAAGGTTACAGTTACTTATTTCTGCAAATTTCCATATTTTTAATGAAATCCAGTATTTTGAGAGATGAAATGCAAAACAGAAAACCATTTCAATTATAGCATCTGTTTTTCTATTTTTAAAACAGGTGGTTTATATAATCAAATAATAAACAGGGTATTATTTTTCAATTATAAATATGAATTTATTCTTATTATTCCAAGCGTATGACATTTTGGGAGTGAGGTGCAGAGACCTTCAGCTAAGTCTTATTAATTTCACTTTTGGTGTGAAAGGGCCATGACAATTGCCAAAAATATATATCTTTTGAGTTTTTGGCTATTAAAAATAAATAAGCAAGTCCAGCATCGCTGAAAAAAATGAACACAAAAGTACAGTGGTTGGACAATGAAACTGAAACACCTGGTTTTAGACCACAATTAGTATGGTGTTGGGCTTACTTTTGCGGCAAATACAGCATCATTTCGTCTTGGGAATGAAAAATACAAGTCCTGCACTGTAGCCAGAGGGATTTTGAGCCAAACCTCTTGCAGAAGGTCACTACATGATGC
>JAHKKF010506724.1:0-16512 GCA_019740295.1 Labeo calbasu
TTGTGAATGGAATGCACCTCCCGATCTACATATATCGTCTATGTTCGCGCGAATCATTCATCATCCAGCTTCACTTACAGCAAAAGTGAGTATAAGGGTTTTTTTATGAATCTTGGCGATCGCCAAGAGTTAGGAAGTTTAGCGGCTAAACGCGGCTACATGCGGCTAATGTAAACAAGACCGTCTTTTCACGGAGAGGGGTGGGGTGGGGCGGGGTGGGGTGAGCAGAGCTCATTTGCATTTAAAGGAACAACCCCTTAGAATGAGATGATTTTTGCTGAGCTCATTTTGACAAGGTAAAAAGGGTGTTGTTTTACAAAACCATTGAGAATTTTTAATCAAAGTATATTAGAGACTTTTCAATAAGACCCTAAAGAATCATATCAACTTGTGGAAAATGGGCATCCGATGACCCCTTTAAGAAAATAGCCATGGTTTTACTATAGTGAAAGTGTAGAAACTTTTTTTTTTTTTTTGTATAACCACATTTTTACTACAAATACCTTGGTTAAACTATGGTTAGTGTAGGAAAACCATGGTTAATTTGTGGTTGCCATGGGTTAACTATGGTAACCATGTGTTTTTTTTATGTATTTATTTATTTTTTCGGAGTAAGGGATGTGTTGCCGAGTTAACAAAAGAAAAGTAATACATTACACCTTAGAGGACACATAGGATGGATATAAAGATGCAGTTTTTTTTTTATTGACATAACGTTTTTCCATATACTTGTCTAGATCCACTTTGAATAAAGAAAAGAGAGTTTTAGAGCCAGATTTTTATGCAAGTGAAATTCTTAACTGTATTTTTTGCAATTTTTTTTATTGGTATATGTAATGTATTGTTTGATAAGTGAAATCACTGATTGAAGTCCTTGAAAATCAAAAAAGTGCTTGAAGTCCTTGAAAGTCCTGTAATTTAATTTTACAGAATCTGTACAAATCATGTAGGTTGGAGTTACTAAAAAGCTGTAGATTTTTGTTGAGGGAATCAGGCTTATTTTAAATTTTTAGTTTAAATTGCAAATTTATTATTTGTGTAAACGGATAAAACAATAAAATGCTAAAAATGGAACTGAATTCAGGCATCACAAAATTATAATGCACATAACAAATAATGGATATTCGTTTAGAGATTTGCTTAAAGGGATCGTTCACCCCAAAAATAGTTAACTACATTCAAGATTTTTCAGTAGAACAGTAAAGATTTTTAGCTGAAAGCTGAAAGGTCATTGTTGATTCATAAAATGCAAGTCAGTGGCTACTGTTACTTTTAAAAGTCATAAAAAGCTTATCAGGCAGCACAAAATTAATACCTGTATATTCTGATGATATATGGAGGTCTTACGAAGTGAAATGATCAGTCTGTGCAAGAAACTGTTGTAATTTTTTACAACACTTTTACCTGTAATCCATAGCCTCAGCCGGAGTGATGTCCGGTTTGTGAATGAATCACTCTTTTGAAATGTTGTTTTTGTGAACTGGATGAACCAGTTCACCCATTTCGACTGAAATGTTGGAAACTGTTTGCGACTGAAGCAAGATTACAGCTATTAGTGTTATTAAATTATTAAATGACCTTAAGTAGGCATTAGACAGTGACAAAATTGCACAAATAAGCGTAAACAATTAAATATCCAACATCATCCAATGAAAAAAAATGACCATGTAAAACGAATGTGATTCCAGTTTATTGTGCATAATGGTTAGAAATTTATCTAATTTGTCTGTATAACTTTCTGTTTCTGGCACCTGCTTTTCAGAGAGAAGAAAGGCAGTTTCAACAGTATGTAAATGTTTTTAAACAGACGTTTTATTGTCTGGTCTATAGACTGTCCATGAGTGCCATCAAGTCATAGTTTTAAGGAACAGCAGCAAAACTGTGCATGTGACCAAGTTCAAATCTTATTAATTGGCCAGTTTTCTTTGCAGTGTGAAAGTAGATTAAAACAACTCTTGATGGCATGCAAACACTCATAACAATCTAAACCAATGTTTTGTAAGCCGTTCATTCAAATTAAACTGTTTATTGCACCAAATGTTTTAACTGAGTATTAGTCTTGGCATGTCATAATTCTAATAACCTTTGTGTTCTTACAGGCAACCCCTACCCATACCAGCCTCCACAGTATGTCCCGCCCCGCTACATCCGTAATCCGCCTCCCCCGGGCGATTCTGCAGTACCACCTTACCCGGAGCCCTACCCGGGTTACGGCCCAGATCGCCAATATCCGAGCCACCACTCTGGCCCCCCTTTCTCAGCCCACACATATGCACCGCCCTCCCATTACAGTCGCAGACACGGACACTATCCTGCACCCCCGCCTCCATTTGCCCCGCCCAGAGACGACTTGGTCAGGATGAGCCCGGTTCCTTTGGACGTTCCCCCAGCCGCTATGCCTCCACCTCCAGGAGGGGCTGCAGGTTCTCTGTACCACCCCCAGGAAGCGTCATCCAGAGACAGATATCCACCGGACGGGTACTATCATGCTGGACCGCACCCCAGCCAAATGAGGTCCCACATAGGAGTGAGTTCTGTTCTTCTTAAGGTTTTTGCATGCTAAAAAATTGTTCCCCTTGCTTGATATGCATGCCTATAATATTTGTTGTTTAGAAATTAGGTTTTAGTTAATGAACATGATTTTAACATTGTTTAGTATGATATTTGGTGCTATCTTTCCAATACATTGTGATTTTAGTGTAATCAATAGAAAAAATATAACTTTAAGTTGTTCTAAATAGCATTTATTTTCATTTTTAAAGCTACCAAGAAATAGGGGTGTGCGATCTACAATAATATTGGAATTATTTAACAATATGCGATTATCGAGTTTATCAAAAAATAAAAACAAAAACACACCTAGAGTGTGGACGTATACACTGAGATGCAAGTTAGACTACTGTGTGAACACATTTGAGATTTAGTCTATTAAAATACATTTAGAATTCCCCCAAAATGTAAGACCCTGCAAAAATGTCCCTGTGTGATTTTTGTCTTTTATATTTATATCATATGGCTTAGTTAACATCCCATGAAGAGTGACGTTTTTGAAGTTCAATAAACAAGAAGTTAATATTAAGTGACTTACATTTTATAACAGTTCTTGTTTTTGCTGTAAAGTTACAAACAAAACCACAGCAAGACTGTTTTGCATCTCTGAGCAACACAGTGTTTCTTTACTGAATCAATCAGCCATTTGAATTAATCAGTTGAATAAATAACTCAACCCACTCATGCAGTGATTTGTCGCCACCTACTAACAAATTTAGGATTATGTTTAAAGTATATTTTCCTTTTTTTCTCCCCAAATCGCTTCAGATATCAGTATTCAGCGTTTTTTTTTTTTTTTTTTTAACATCCAGCATTAAGCAGCTGGTGTGAATGCATCTAAATGCCACTTCAGAAGCAGATTTTGTGCCATCTCTGCGCTGCAAGCGAAATTTTTGTTAATACTGATTTTATTTGATTTGTAACAGCCCTATGGTGTTTTACTATTTGAATTTGATTAAATTTAAGAATTTGACACACAAGATAATGAATACATTTAATTAGGTTAGAAAAAATGGCTTTATAAGGTAAAAATGCCAATAAAAGGTAAAAATCAATTTAAACTTATTTATTTTATGTTACTTCTGCAAACTAACCACTGCACAGCATATGATTAATATCAAAAGCTTTGCAAATCAGCTGTCCATGGCAGTCCTAAACCTGTCAAAATACCAGCACAATAACGTGCTCAGCAAAATATTTTCTAATTATCGTTATTGACAAAATTCCAGAAAATGTTTTTTTTTTTTTTTTTTTTTTTCCTTCATTACTGCACACCTCTACCAAGAAAACAATATAACAACACATTTTCATTATTATATGATAATGGAATATGGAGTAATTAAGATAATTAAAAACATTAAAAAAAAAAAAAATTGGCTTAATCCCCAATTTCTAAATTATGGTCATGATGATGCGTAAGAAACTGTTTTCTGAGTCAAAAGTATTTATGAAACACTTTAAATCATATGAGTTAGTGTACTTAATCATCCCTTTACTGAAAGTTTTTGGTTACATCCAATGCAGAATGAAGCTGGAACCATTGCACCATATTTCATGTTCTCATGATTTAAATGCTTAAGGGTAACAAAAAACGCGAACAAAAATTACAAAAAGATCGTGTTATTTACCATTAGTTAATGCATTAACGATAAAATAAAAAAAAATTGATTATATTGTAGAATTTATTAATCTTTGTTAATGTTAGTTACTGTTCATTGTTAGTCTATGTCAGCTCATGTCTACTGAATAATGTTAACTGATCCATGTTTAGTTCTAGTAATGAATTAGTAAATATTAAAATTAACATTAGCTAGGATTAATAAATGCTTTAGAATTAATTTTCGTTGGTAGTTTATGCCAATTAATGTAATAAACTAATGTTGACATATAAAACGTGAAGTTATAGCATTTTATGAACCAATACATCCTGTGTCATTTCTGTAGTCCGGAGCCCTGATAGAAGTAAATTAGTTTGTATACCAAGTCACTTGACCTGAGTCTTTAACCATCTCAACCCAGTTTATCAATATAAATTTCCAAATCTGAGTTATATGTTCTCCCCTGGCAGGACCCGTATAGTCGCTCTCAGCCCAGTCTGGATGACTTGCATCGCAGACGCAAAGAGCTGCTTGTCCAGCTAGAGGAGAGAAAAGTCATCTCTCCTCCCCCCTTCGCTGCTTCCCCGACTCTCCCTACACACCCGTTCCCCAATGAGTACCCTCGGGAGGTGAGTCCTAAAAGACATTCTCCTGTCCTTCATGGATCATGAACACAGTGCTCAACATTGCTCTTTTAATTTTTGAATACTGAATATCTGCAGTATTTGGAGGACGGCTCTAAAGCATTTGGAAGTCGGGAGCCGGACTATGCTGGCCAGTATTCCCCCTGGTCATGTGACACCATAGGATCGTACATTGGCTCCAAGGATGCTAAACCAAAAGATGTCAGTAGTGCTGTTGAGATGATGGCAAGTGATCTATCTCACGCTTTGTTTCCACACAACAGATAAGACTATCAATAACAGATTTTATTCCTGTACTCTCCTATAACAGAATGCAGAGGGGAAAGTTCTCCGTGAACCTCCGCTGGACACCCAGCGGCGCTCTGCGGAAGCCAAAGACGATGATCCCATCATTCCCTTTGGTCCTCTGCCCACAGTGTCTCCTTTTGGTGCCATTTCACGTACCTCTAAAACGGGTTACCAGACCACTGGGCCTGTACAGGCCATAGCATCCTCACAGGCCTCGGGCTCCAAACACATGACCATGACAGGTGACTGAACATCTTTATAATACCTAATACGTCATCTTAAATTATGGAAGTCTGTTTCTGCTACTGATTAATTGCGACTTATCTCACCATTTCAGCTATAACTAAAAATTCAGAATTGCAAGATGTAAACTCGTAATCGGGAGAAATAAAGTCAGAATTGTGAGAGATAAAGTCGCAGTTCAGATTTTTTTTTTCTCAGAATTGTGTGAGAGAAACTCTCAATTCTGAGAACACATCAGTCTTTTTTTTTTCCCTTCAAAATGGGACTTTATAACTTGCAATTGCGAGTTTATATCGCACAATTCTAAGAAAAAAGTCAGACTTACGAGATATATACTTGCGTTTGCAAGGGGAAAAAGTCAGAATTGCAAGTTTATCTCGCTATTCTGACTTTATTTCTTGCAATTGTGAGTTTATATAGAACAATTAGAAGAAAAAGGTCAATTGCAAGGTATAAACTTGCATTTGCAAGAAAAAAAAATGAGAATTGTTATCTCTTCAATTCTGACTTTTCTCGCAATTGTAAGTTTATATCATGCAATACTAAGAAAAAGTTACTATTGTGAGTTTGTATCTTGCAATTCTGAGAAAAAGGTCAGAATTGTGAGTTTATATTTCCCAATTGTGAGTTTATATCTCGCAATTCTGACTTTTATTTGTTGCAAATGTGAGTTTGTATAACGCAATTCTGAGGAAAAAAAGTCGGAATTGTGAGATAAAAAGTTGTAATTACATTTAAAAGTCTGCTCATGTCAGCGCCAATAGCCTCGTGGGTAGCACGCCGACATATAGCGCCGTTGCGCTGCGGGTGTCCCGAGTTCGAATTCCGGCTTGCGGACCTTTCCCGATTCCACCCTCTTCTCTCTCTCCCACTTTGCTTCCTGTCCAACTATACTTTCCTATCTAAAGTATAGTTCCTCAGGTGAGAGTTTTTCAGGTGAGAATGTAGTCGTTTAAAACTCAAATCTGTGGTTTACTTATAAAGATAGCAACTATTTAAAAGATTAGCTATGCCGATTTTGGAGATGCGAGCTCCAGGCGATCACCGGGCACTCAATGCTCGGCTAGTCCGTCTGAATTTTGTCACTGGCTCTGATGTCTCTGTAGTGATTAAACATGAGATGCAATTCATTTTGGGTATATTTAACAGGCCTTAGTGGTCTCATGAATCCTTGTGAATTTTGAACTTTACTGTAGTACAGCGCTTTACTTTGTAGTGTACCTTGGACGGAATTGTTTGCTTTTGTCTTTTTTACCTCTTATATACGCCACTTATAATTTGTACTTTTACTTTTATAATGGCAATTATTGTTTATTAAAACTGACATTTAACTGAAAGAGGCAGAGTTGTGCTTATTGTCGCCCTTTACCACGCCCATCAAGTAAGAGTACTGATGGCGGTGGCAGCGCAAGCTAGATCAGGGTGTTCTGTCCTAAATTGTACTGTACTGTACTGACTCGTACCGCTTGGTGGAAATGAGTCATAAGTAATCCAGCCTTGGTAAAAGAGTGCAGAAGTTCAAGCCGAGAATAAAAACTGAAACCATAAAAACATTTTTGTTACTTGAAATAAACACTGGCTGAAATACAACAAAATATTCAAAGACAAACTTTTATTTCAGCAAGGCAACAGTTCTCTAAATTACCTGAAACTAAATGAAAATGAAATTTTTGCTCATGTGACAGCATTTTTCGACTTTCATAGTGTTTAAAAATTGGAGAAATGTAATTTTGTTTTTGGTAAATTGAGTTTTTCCCTTCACAGCAGACTATCCGTATGGAAACCACAGCGGATGGGGTGGAGCATCATACCCTCAGCACCAGAGCATCAACTCTCAGGGACACTTCAGCGAGCGGTACTAAAACTTTACACTTGACTAACAAAAATGTTAAAGAATGTTGTTTTCTTTTCTTTTTTTTTTTAAACAATGTTTTTTTTTAAACAAGATGTATAATGGTAGTACTAGATGTTTCAAAATATATAACATTTTTAAAAAAAACATCGTAGGCTTTTTATAGTGTATGATTTAATATTTGAGAATACAAAACATGATGACTTCCTGTGCTTTTGCCAGTCTGCCCGTGTCTGCCCCTGACCGTGAGCAGCTCAAGATTGAGCTCCAGCAAGTCAACCAACAGATCAGTCAGCAGACCCGTGGCATGGAGGTGTGTATGAAATCTCCATACAAATTCACGACTCACAATGCACAGCCTTGTCTTACATTCATTAATATTAATAAACATCTCGCGTGCGCACACAGGCTGCCAGTAACTCTATGCTCCTGCAGAGGGAGGCGTGTGCGCTGGCGTCTCAGCCTGGGGCTGGAGTAAAGTGGTCTTCAGGTGGCGCTGTGTCCAGTGAGCAGCTCAGCCTGGAGCTTGATCACGTAGAGCTGGAGATCAAAAAGAGAACCCGTGAAATCGCCATGGTGAGTCACTGACACCCATAACGAAGTGTTCATTTATTCTCATATGAGCAGTCTAAGCTCATTGAACCTATTTCCATGATTGAAGGAGAATCAGGTGGCCCATGAATATAAGCTGAAGGCCGCTGAGAATGGGCAGCCTGACCGTAAAGCCCAGCTGGAGGAACTCTCTTTAGCATTGGGGTGAGTGAGGAAACTTCTTCACTAGCTTTTTAAGGCTGTTCACAAATGACACGTTTTTGCATTTTATTGCGTTACTTTTCCGTTGTTTTTCTATATGAACATGCACTAGACACTAGCTGCATTTCCATTACATCCACTTTCAATTTCGCGAAAACTCCCATTTATCGCAAAAAAGTTTTTACGCTTTCTAAGATGTTTTTTTAGGAAATTAAAAAAAGGAATATTTCATATTTAATAGGACACACTATGTACAATGTGAGGACAAACCACATCTCCAAGTACTCTTACGAGAACCAGGCTAAAAAAACGTATTTGCACCCCTGCGTATAAACCTTAATTAAACTAAGAAATTAAAAAGAAGTTTATACCTGTATGATGTTACACTGTACTCGTATTTCAGCTATTTCAGCTGCAGGCACCATCTTCTGGTGAGATGCTGAAATTTATTCAGCATGACCCTCTCAGTGCAATATGGGTATTCTGTAACTGTGTTGAGTTTACATCAGTTGTACACAGTGCATCATGGGACTGAATATAAGTGCACTTGATAATACCCACTATGGTTTCCCACATAAGACCTTCGTTCATCTTCGGGAACAAAAATTAAGATCTTTTTGATGAAATCCAAGAGCTTTCTGACCATGCATACAGCAACGCAACTACCATGTTCAAAGCCCAGAAATGTACTGAGGACATCGATAAAATAGTCCATGTGACATCAGTAGTTCAACCTTAATTTTATGAAGCTACGAGAATACTTTTTGTGCACAATGACAATTTCTTCTCTTCCATGTCAGTCTCTGTCGAGGAAAGTTCCGCGAGCATCAGCAGCACCACATGCATGTGTAATGGTACTCTTGTGAAAGTCTGAAGAGAAGAAATTGTTGAATAAAGTTGTTATTTTTGTTTTCTTTCTTCATAAAATGAAGGTTGAACCGCTGTCACATGACCTATTTTAACAATGTCCTTGCTACCTTTCTGGAACTTGAACGTGGTGGTTGTGTTGATGTGTAAGCAAGGTCAGAAAGCTCTCGGTTTTCATCAAAAATATCTTCATTTGTGTTCTGAAGATGAACGAAGGTCTTACAGGTTTGGAACGACCCGAGGGTGAGTAATCAATGACAGAATTTTCGTTTTTGGGTGAACTATCCATTTAAATGCGAATTGAATTATGAGCTGTTGATTTAATTCAGTTTCGTAACAGCTAAATTAGCTGAACTGAAATAATAAATGGTTCAATTTAGTTAAACCTGATTTAATTTACTTTTTAATTAATTATCCAGAAAGTTGATTAATCATTTTAATAATGGTTAAATTAGTCAGTTATCAAAATAATCCTTCGCTTGTATAATAAAATGACAGAATGCAGCCCTAGACTGGACTGTCTCCATTCTACATCTGTTCACCATTACACTGTTAATCTTGTTAGGCTCAGCAGGCATCTGTTAACCAGTAGGCATGTTTGAATAATGTTTCCACAAAATACACTCATTCTGTCTTTGTCTGTTGTCCTCTTCTATCCATCAGTGAGGTGTCTAATGGATCCAGTGGCATGAAGCCAGCCAGTAGTATGGGTGGATCTATGCTCTCGCTGACCAATAAGACGTCGTCTCTCACCCTCTGCTCTGCTGACCAAGCAGCGAGTAGCTCGGACCTTCAAAAGAATGGTGTTGTTCACTCTTGCTCTTAAGAGTGTATTCGCACACACACACACACACACACACACATACATATATACACAGACAACCTCTCCAGAGGTCAGTATTCCTTCTCGGAGGGCTTTGAAATTAATCTCTTGAGTAATTCGACCAGTTTCAGGAGATGCAAGATGCGTTTTTAATATTCAGACGGAGCTGATAATGAGGGACACGCAGTCACACATTCACACATACACACCTGCATGCTGCTACATGCATGCACCGACACAAACTTCTCTGTTGTTTTTTATTTAGAAAAATGAGCAGTATCTGCCGTGATATAAATTTTCTTTCTTTTTGTTCTGTGAATGAGCTTTTTGTTTTAATGACTTCTCATCGCCTGGAAACCAGGGCATCTGAATAATGCTTACTTTGTTGTTTTCCCTATATATCAAGAACAAACAGTCAACCCAAAGCTAGCACGGACAGGACGACGCAAACCGGTGGAATCAAAACGAGAATCGAACGCGCTATTTTTAGCATCGGGTCTAGTTGCCGATCGCGCGGTCGGGGCTCAGTGGAAACGTCCAACTCTCTGGATCTCTGCAGCCTTGAATATGATCTGACTCGCCAGGTTTAAAGTAGCATGGAGAACCTTTTATGAATCCATTTTTATGGACCGTTAACACGGGTCTCCCCACATGACACTCGACCGTGGCAGTGTATCGCTGTAATGGCAGTTCGATTGGGCTCTGGATGACACAAGGGGGAAGGACAGATATATCTATCTATATATAATCAGTTGTCAGGTTTTGTTTAATTTATGGTTTGGCTATATAACTGTTAAGGAATTTGTAAATGTGTGGTGACAAGTGTCTAAAGCGTTCTGTTTTATAGAATGCAAACAGATGTTTTGAAAAATGAGCACTTTTTTCCATGTTTTCCATGAGTGTGTGCTTTTTAGTAGAAGAGGTGCACTTCGCTTCCCTTGTGTTCTTCAGAGTCCCGTGGTCGGGGTGAGTTTTGTTTCTCCCAGCGCCACAGCCGTTTCGGAAGATTACAGCCTATTAGGAAATTATTTCATCCGTTTTCCCTAACTTCTGTGAAGTTGCATATTTGGCTCTCCTGGTTGAGTTTGCATATTCGAGTCTCACCATTAAACCGCTGCATTGAAGTATGCCAGGGCAGTAGTTTCGGCAACGCCGGGTCCCGCTGCGCTAAACGATCGTGTTACAGTTTTGACACTCTGAAAAAAAATTATTAAAGGGTCAGTTCAACCAAAAAGGGACATTCTGTCTTTGAAAAAAAAACAGTTCCACTAAAAGGAAGTCATACATGTTTAGAACAACTCGAATGGAAATGACAGTTCTTATTTTTGCCGTATGAACTGTCCCTTTAAATAAAAATCCAGACAGATGTTCATTATAGATGAGCTATTTAATGTCTTTAGGTTTCCTCTTTATAAACTCCAAATTAGTTTGGAATCAGAGACGATTATGAATTTCTGCAGAAACGAGACTAGCAGAATATTTAACGCGACTCATGAATCGAGGCCTGTCGAGTTGATCCTCCATCAGCCTGCTTTGACTTAAACGTGTTTTTACACGACGTATTCAGTGACTGTTTCCGAAACGAGGCCCCGTAAACGAAGAGAACAAGATTATTTGAAGTCTGAAGTCTTCCTATAGTGATGACATTCTTCACGTGTGACATTTTGTTCTAGTCTCTTGAGACCGACTATGATATACAGCTCCAATTTTGGGTGCAACCTCTTAACGTGTAATCTTTTGTGGTTTTTGTGCTATAGCCGTGGTGATATAGTTGATTTCTCTTATTATGATGACTTGTAGTCACGGTCATTATTTGATGTTCTTGCTCGTCAAAGAGCACACGCAGCCTTTTCAAGCAGTCGTCGAGATTGAAATCGAGCTGTGCCGACACGCAGAGATGACGTCGACCTTGCTATCGAGGTTTTAAACGTATCGCGTGATGTCTCATCGCACTCGCTAAGCAAATTCTCCAGAATGTCGTCTTTCTCCATGCTAAATTGTTAACTCCTTCCTCTCCTCAATGTGGAAAATGAATTCTTGTAGTGTTTTTATTTCACGCCGTTGAGCATCACATGAACTAGTTAAGGCTTTGCCTGATTTGAGATGTGCTGTGTAGGGCCTATAATTTATCTGAGCTTCTTGCTTCCCTTCTGGTGAATCTGGCCTCTGATTAAATCTGGTAAAAATGGTTCAAGGCTGCTTTGTAGCTAAATATTTGAAGTGAAATTCCTAAAAACATGTCCAGGTCACATTTCAGCAAGAAATATATAGGAAAGAAAATGTATAGGACCAATAATTGTAAAGCACATCTTTGTGTCCTGAATTAATTCTGAATTCCTGTCACATTATCATTACTTCAGTATTTTTATATAATATGCTTTACACAAAAAATCTATAATGCAGCGATTAAAAAAAAAAAAAAAAATTGTGTAAAGGTTGTGAGCATTTTTCAATTTGCAGTAATTAAAAAAAAGACCTAATTTTCAAGAAAATGTCAATGCAAAAATGTAAATATTGCATTGACATTTTTATAAAAATGGAAATTTCTTGATTTCATCCCTGCTGGAAAAAAACAAACAAACAGCTAAAACAGCATAAGCTGGTTGGCTGTTTTTAACTGGCCATCCAGCCTGGTCTTAGTTGGTCATAGCTGGTCAGCAGGCTGGTTTTAGAGGAGTTTTGGCCACTTCCTTCAGTAGCCCCTCACTGGAGAACACAAGATCCAGGGGGTAAGGTAGGTTTAGGGATATGTAAAGTGAGAGGATCTGGATCCAACTCCGCCCTCTAGATCTTGTGTTCTGAAGTGAGGACCATTTGATTTCCTTAGTGGGTCAGGCTGAGAGACCAACTGAAACAACCAGCTAAAACCAGCTTGAGCAGCCTGGCCAGGCTAGGAGACCAGCTACTTCCAGCTAAGACCAGCCATTTTTTTTCAGCAGGGATCCCATAATAATAATATGACCTAGGTTTCATGAGATTCACCCAGATACTACACTTTCTAGATATTTCCCAGTTCTGTGCCACGTCACCCGTCCAATTGGCAATTATGCTCAATGATCACCTTTCAAAATTAGGTAAACATTTTTCTAAATTGAGGAACGTTACACCAGGAGGATGTATTGCACTCAGTGAATTCCCTTTTATGTTCAAACGGGGAAAATAAAACGATTGCACACTGCTTAAAATTGCGCAGAATGCATTTTAATCTTACCGTCTCATCGATAGAGACGTGTGAACGCGTTAAGCGTAGTTACATGGGTAAGCTTTTATACGGATTCTGCTTAGGAGTCTGAAAATGAGAATTTTCCTCCCTGTCATTATCCAAATTTCCGTGAGCTAACACGTTCTCGCCACCGCTAACATTGGATTTTCTTTGATTCTGTTTCGCGTTGCTAATCACTGCTACGCAAGGCAAACGTTTAGCCGGCGCTTGGTGTGCTGAGAGTTTTTCGTTTGGCTTTCACAGAGTGCCCAAAGCTGTACTAATGTAAGCATTCTCGAGTGATGCACTGCCAGGATGCTGCTTTTATTTGAATCTTTGGATTGTATGGGAATGTGCTATCTTGTATTTAATATTTGGCACTTGCTTGGGTGCTGTAGAACTTCTTGTTTTTTTTGTTTTTTTTTTCCTCTAATGATCAGTGATCTCACTGAGCTAATTACTTCTGCGTGGATATTTTTCGTTTGTTTTACAAATTAGTGTCAACCATCCACACATAGCAATTTACGGGAAACGACTCGGTAAGGCTCATTTACAGTTTTGTGCATGAGGTTATTTTTCCTCAAGTGAGAAATTGCAGGATAATGTGATTTTCTTTGAGAATGGGTCTGTTCCTAATGGATGATATTCATTTCTCTGACTGGATCGTGTCTGTTTTGAACAGACCTGTTGAATTCATTTAAATGAAACGCAAATTAACTCATTTTGAACCTTATAACACTGTTATGGCTGTCTTTTTTTGTCGTTTTTGTTTTATTCCTAACTTTTTGGGAAATGTAATGGCTTTTTTATGATTACTTCCAAGTTGTCTTGTAAAATCTCTTAAATTAAGGTACAGGCTCAATTTCAACAAGGAAAGGTTTTATATATAAATATATATTATACTCCATTAAGGAATGTTTAGAACCATCTTACTCCAATGTGGATGTAGCCATTATTACGCCATTTTATGACTTTGTAAAAGAATTCACTGTGTGAAAATTGGTTTGCATTTTTGTATAATACAATCTGCTTTTTCGTTTGTTTAAAAGGAGAGAGGGAGGTGAAACTGGATGTTAGAGGACAAGATTAAAAAATAATTTAACAGAAACCTGTGATATTGAGAAGAAAATGTAACTTGTGTACAACAATGATTCTAAATGAGAGGGATGGAATAAACAATATTGGTAACACTGCTATAAAGATGTGTGCTGGCTCCATTTTTGTGATTTATTTCAGTTCCGACACCGCAGTTTCTGAGAAACTCAAACACACAGAGCATTACATGAGTGTAAAATAGAAATATTGCTAAAGAATGGCAGTTCTGGTTTAACCAACAATTTGAGACATTTCAGCATAACAGAAAACAATTAATGGGGAAAATGAGAACATGACATTACATCCATTCAATATCAACTTGATTGTTTATCTGTTGTTCTGTCACTATTAATGGTTAAGTTCACCCAAAAAATGAAAATGAGCCCATAAATTTACTCACCCTCAAGGCATCCTAAGTATATGTGACTTTCTTCTGTCTGACGATTACAATTGGAGTTGTATTACAAAATGTCCTTTCAAGCTTTATAATGGCAGTGGATGGGTGTTTTGGTTCAACAGTCCAAAAGAAGTTCAATAAAGCATTTCCATCCGTAACATAAAGTAGTGAATCGATGCGTTTTTGTAAGAAAATATCCATATTTAAAACATTATGAACCGTTTTCTCTAGCTGCCACTATAAAGCTTGGAAGCCGCTGACGAATGCAGAAGCGGAGAGGAGTGAGCAAAACACAAATTGGTCACAAATTAGAAGTATAAAATGAGGATTTGTAAAGAAAATGTTGAAGATTTTGATATAAGCCAAGAGGAGACTGGTTTTCCTTTGCTAAAATAAAGAAATTTTGCTTCCTTTGCTCCTATAAACAAACATTGGTTCTTGTGAGACTAGCATATTCTCACACCCTATATCATCCGCCTGGAAATGCTCGCGTGTTAGCGCAAGCTAGCGGAAAATGTATTTATAACGTTTTAAATGTGGATATTTTTTGTACAAACGCATTGATTTGCTACAGGAGGCCTTTATTCACCCCCTGGAGCCGTGTGAGGCATTTTTTATTATGGATGGATGTGCTTTATTGGACTTCTTTTAGACTGTTGTATAAAAACACTCACCCACTGCCTTTAAAAAAAGCATTAAAGAGCCACACTGTAAAAAAACAAAACAAAAAAATTCAAAAAGTTGTTTCAAATGAAAATAATTTGTTACCCCGCTGACTTAAAATTTTTCATTTAGTCAACTTGAAATTTTAAGTTACTTGATGTTAATTCAAGTGACAACTGGAATATTTGAGTTGACTAAAAATTCAAGTCAGCGAGGTAACGAATTATTTCAAGTTGAAACTTTATTTTTTTCTTTTTCTTTTCTTTTTTTTTTTATACAGTGGCAGGACATTTTTAATGTAACTCCGATTGGATTCGTCTGAAAGAAGCAAGTCATATACACCTAGGATAAGTAAATTCTGGGCTAATTTTCATTTTTGTGTGAACTAAGCCTTTAAGCTTGGCCGTCGTATTTAGTCTATGTATAAGAAGTTTACTAACTAGTAGTAGTAATCTGTCCCTGTGCTCCCACTAACTGTTACTAATAATATTTGGACCACTACACAAATCTTGATGAATGCTGGTTTAAAAAAGGCACATGTGTGATATTAGCAGCAATGCAAATCCCTGATTCCCCTGAATTCATTACTTTCTTAAATAACCACCATTCCTTTCACAGTGAGTTCAGGACTTGTCATTATCCTAAAAACAAACCACTAGTATTTTGATTGCTAGGTTATCCTTTCCAGAGTGGATAAGTGAGATGAATCAGCTTCCGATTGGTGTGTAAATCACTAATTCGGTCCATGTCTTCTGCTGTTAGTTTGAACCCAAAAACCTGTGAAGTAATGAAGAAGCTAAAGAGTTAAATTAAAACAAAAATTCCAACCTGTAAATTAATCCAAACACTGAAATTGGTAGTGTAATACTGTCTTTGAGATCATCCTTCATATTGTATCCTGTTGAAGGAGAAGTCCACTTCCAGAACAACAATTTACAAATAATTTACTCACCCCTTTGACATCCAAGATGTTCATATCTTTCTGTTCTCAGTGGTAAAGAAATTATGGTATTTGAGGAAAACATTTCAGGATATTTCTCCATATAATGGACTTGGTGCCCCGATTTTGAACTTCCAAAATGTAGTTTAAATGCAGCTTCAAAGGGCTCTAAACCATCCCAGCTGAGGAAGAAGGGTCATATCTAGCGAAACAATCGGCCATTTTGTTTCGGAAAAATAAAAATTTGCATACTTTAAGCACAAAAGCTTGTGTAGCACAGGCTCTGGGATGCGCGTCCACAATGCTACGAATTAGTGATGGGTCGTTCTTGAACGATTCTTTCATTTTGAACGAATCTTCAATGTGACTCGGGAAGAACGAGTCGTCTCGGGGAGTGATTCGTTCAGTCACGCATGCGCAACATCCTATTAGGTTCTGTACTGGACTTTGTTCACCTGTTTCGAGTCTTTGGGTTTTTCGAGTCATTTGTTCATCTTATGGGGCTGTCACGTGTTGAACGAATGACTCAAACCCGAAAAACTTGTCAGATAAGAGGTGAGGTGAGCTAATCATAGACTAAAGACCCAGGTAAACAAT
>JAHKKF010506735.1:0-12023 GCA_019740295.1 Labeo calbasu
GTGTGTGTGTGAGTGTGTCACAAATAAGATTGTGGAACTGGCTGTGCCCCAGAATGCTCTCTTGCGAAGACAGAAGATGGATGAGGGTGGATTTGGTATTTTATCTTCCTACTGTATAGGAAGAGATGTGTGTACTGGCGGAAAACAGATTAAAGGAATGTTCCGGGTTTAATAAAATTGAAGTGGTGTGGACAGCGTCTGACGTTGTTTACAACCACAGAAAGAAACTGTGACGCATCACAGAGTTTGTAAATGCAAACAAAAGGGGATTCGCAGTAATGAACTTACAATGGAAGCATACAGGGCAAAACATTGCTTCGGAATGCTAAAATATGCATTTTGTGAATTGATTTATGAGTGTTTTCCCAAAAAACTAATGATGTATATGAATTAGTAATTCATGAAATGAGTTAAAAATACTTAAAAAATAGATTTAAGATTTGCATTCCCAAATGTGTAAGGAAATGTCAGTGCTTTTTATACTTGGTTACACCACATGACATTTAGTCAGCATTTAGAAACCTGTCATTTAGAAAGCTTTCTTGACAGTGATGGAAGTTCTTTTTTTTTTTGTTTTAAACCAATACAAAACCAACATCTCTGAGAACTTAGCAAATGTGTTTTAAACTACTTTTAAATGGCTTAAAACATTTAATTCTTATTTGTCACCAAAGTATAATTGCTTTAACGCAATTTTTGAATATTTTTTACAGACTGATGGGAAATTTAAAATGATCATCGGAGTTGAACGTTTATTTTAATGTGTTGAGTTTCAGTTCTTGTGCGAGTACAGATAATGTAGAGGAAGTTTGATGTCTCCGTGTAGGTCTTTATATAGCCATTGTGTCTGCAGAATACATTTGCATGTGTGTTTTTGAGAAATTTAAGTGCAGTCAAACTGATCCACAGTGAGTTTTGTAGCTGACACAAACATGTTTTTGCCCTCTGGCCTTTGAGTTTCAATGTACTTAGTCACATGACAAGCAGACAGAGCAAGTTTCTGCAGGACCCACATGCTGGACACACCCAAGTATTTATGTGTGTCTTCACGCAAATATGCGTGTTATAAGTAACAACAAAGTGATAACGGATGGCTCGTGGAGCGTTGTGTTTACACAAAGAATTTAAGGCACAGTTGTTTGTTTTATTCCAGAGTGCTTTTAAATCAGAGTGGCACGTGCTTGTTTTTGCAGTTAAATGATCTAATTTATGTGAGCATGTCTCTCCATAGTTTAAAGAAACTTTGTGGGTTTCAGTGTCTGATCCTGATGAGCTTGATAAGAGATGAACTGACCTCATTAACAAGTGTGATAGTTTATAGCACTGCATGTGGGAGGGCTTCATACTGTTTAGTATTTCCAGTTAACCGTGCAATAACTGGTACATGTAGTTGTGTTTTAAAGGAAACTTATTTGATATTTGAAGATAAACTAACTAGATCTGTCATGCTTATTTAAACTGAAGAGGGGCATTTTTTGAGTGGTAAGAGACTTCAGTACAGCTTCCAATGTTTTTTGCAAATTAAGTTGACATTTTAATTAAAAAATATATTTTTTTTTCTAAAACACGGAAATCATGCTATTACATGTCTAAATCTAAATCCAATTGTTTCTTACATTCTGCAGATTAAAAAAAACGGTGATTGCAACTTTTTATCTCACAATTCTGACTTTTTCAGTTTTCACTTTTTTGTTTTTCTCAGAATTGTGAGATATAAACTTGCATGATATAAACTCAAAATTGCAAGTTATAAAGTCAAAATTGTCAATGCTATCACATGACCAATTTGTATGTATTTTATGAGGTGGCTAATTCGTACAAATTCGATAGACCTCACTCATACGATTTTGTACATTTTCTGTTAGGGGTAGGTTTAGGGGCGGGGATTAGGGTCGCAAATTCGAATTTACCACCTCATAAAATATGTACGATTTTTCAGAAAACGTACAAATTCATAAGAGCCAGGTTGTACTAATTCGTACGAATTAGCCACCTCATAAATGTGTATCAATTGCCGTGAGATTGGGTCTGAATTGCAAAATATAAACTCACAGTTCTGCCTTTTTTTTTCTCGCAATTGAGAGATTACGTCTCCCAATTCTTTTGGGACTCTTTTCCTCAAAATTCTGAGATATAAACTCACAATTGCGAGTTATGAAGTTAGAATTGCCAACGTTATGTCACAGCTGTTGGCGCCGATAGCCTTGTGGTTAGTGGGCTGACGTTGCACAACTGTGCTCGCGGCGACCCGAGTTCGAATCCCATCTTGAGGTCCTTTGCCGATCCCACTCCACTCTCTCCACCCAATACTTTCCTGTCTGCTCTCTAGTGTCCTATCTAATAAAAAAAGGCAAAAACCTTACTCATACGACCTTACTCATACGAGACCTTACTCATCACTCGTGATTTTTGTACATTTTCTGTGAGGGGTAGGTTTAGGGGTGGGGTTAGGGGTGGTTGTATGTATGAATTGCTACGAATTTGCCACCTCATAAAATATGGCCTATTTTTCACAAAATGTACAAATTCATACGAGCCAGGTCATACAAATTCGTACGAAATTCGTAAAATATGTTGGAAAATATGTATGTGTTGTTGTGAGATCGGGTCAGAAGTGCAAGATATAAACTCACTATTCTGATATTTTTTTCACAGAATTGCAAGTTATTAAGTGAGAATTGTGAGATATAAACTCATTCTGAGAACACATCAGTCTTTTTTTCCCCCTCAGAATTGGACTTTATTACTCGCAATTGCAAGTTTCCACAATTCTGAAAAAAAGGCAGTTTTTATCAAGCAATTCTAAGAAAAAGACTTCTGACTTTTTTTCTCAGAATTGCATTTTTATCGCAATTATGAGTTCATATCTCACAATTATGAGGAAAAAAAGTCTGAATTTTGACTATATCTTGCATTTCTGACTTTATAACTACTTGCGAGTTTATATCACGCAATTCTGACTTTATTAATTGCAATTGTGCGTTTGTATCACATTTCTGAGAAAGTCAGAATTGCAAGTTTAAATCTCACAATTCAACTCGCAATTACAATTATATCTCACAATTCTGAGAAAAAGTCAGAATTGTGGGATAAAGTCGCAATAACTTTTTTTTATTATTATTATTTTTTTATTCAGTGGGGGAAACTTGCTTCCATAGACCACTGACTGATCACCAAGAAAAAAAAAAAAAAAAAACTATGGCTTTTGCCTTAATAGACTCATAATTTGCTGCTTATTAATAGTTAGGTAGTTGTTAAATTCAGGCATTGGATTAGAGATGTAGAATATGATCATGCAGAATAGGTGCTTTATATGTACTAATAAAACAGCCAATATATTAATAATAGTTACACTAATAAGTAACTAGTTAATAGTGAGAATTGTTCCCTATAGGGAAGTGTTACCAAAATCTCTAACTCTTACAGAGCTACTAAGTACTTTCAAAGATACTTAAGCTGCAAATGAACTTAAAAGATATTATTAAAGTAGGGGACCTAGTGATCTAAAATACAGCCAAAAAATAGGCGCATGACCCCTTTGACTCTATATTTTCAATTGTGTGTGTGTGTGTGTCCTCAGCTGAAAATGTTAACACACAAACGCCCACATTTACAATGCAACAGCACCTATTCAGTGCTCAGACTCTTGACCCACCCGGTGAGGTAATGTAAAGGAAGTAAGATTGATACTGTGATTTCCAAACACAGGAAGATGGTATTATTCTACTCTGCATATAAATATCAATATTTATGTCATGAAGAAAGTCTGCCAAACATGCTGTTTCTGGCTCCTTGGATGTGTGAAATGAATAATCTTAATTATTTCTTCAATTAATTAAGCAGCCTTGACACTAGAGAGAAAAACATCCAGTTAACTAGAGCGATAAAGTGCAAAACTTGTTTTTATTGTAACAGTAAGACATCTAGTCCATAAGTAATGTTTCTTCCTGTTACACTAAAGTGAACTTCTAGAAAGCTTTGTTTTTCTTTTGTGACTTCCTTATTACAACATAACTGTTTCCTGCGGCACATTCCAGACATGGAGAAGAAAGCCCCGGAGAAACCTCATGCAGTTGGAAAGACATGCAGTTAGCCATACAGATAGACATTTCAAGTATGATGTACTTTTTTTTTTTTTTTTTTTTTTTTTAATTTCACACTTTCCTAGTACTTAACATGAGCAGATATAAAACCAGGTTTATGCTTGGTGCCCTTTGCTTGAAAAAAGGATTTGGCTGTTTATACGTGTGGTTTTGCTATTGGTTTTATTACATTACCTCTAAAGCAGGGCTCTTTTGACTGGATTAGAGCTTAGCCAACACGCACAGCTGCACAACTCTCTCCCGCCTGGTGTATGCCTCGTTCCCAATGAAGTTAAAGAGAGAATAAATCTTCCCGGGGGATTTGGAAAAGAAGTCAGAAAGAGCGAGTGAACACATCTTTTCAGGCTTTTTGTTTGTGGGAATTATGGACTTTGTGCCTAACTACTATATAAATACAGTCCTTGTTTGCCTAGGTGTATCTCATTGCACTTGTGAAATAGTGCAGCCGCTGAGTGATGCCAAATAATAGTACTGACATGACAATAAATATAATATAAATATATAAATATAGCTGCAAACAGCGATTACTGGGATTCAAGCACTTAAGGCATTTAGGCATATAAGGAAAAAGACATTACATATTATTTAGCAAGGCTGTACCCATCTAAATCAATGATTTAAAAAAAAGCATTTTTGACAAATCTAGGTAATTTACCATAGAAATACATTTTTTAACATTTATGACTGTTATAGCACCAGCTGTGGTCCGATTCCCTTAAAACTTTGCATGCTTGTTTATAATAACCTGTCGCATGTTTAGCAGCTTTTGTGAAGTTTTGAGTTTTCCTTTAGGATTTATAGGATTTGGGGTACATTTGGGCAAGCCCCTTTTCTAAACGATTTCATTATAGCTTCCCAAAGGGTAAATTTTAAAATTTTTAACGTAATTATTGGCCTAGAGAGAATTGTACTGCGGTGTTTTTCCCAGATGGAGCGAAAAACCTAGGACTAGTTAGCAAAAGTCGTTTTTTTACATCATCTTCTCAGTCACTGAACAAATGATTTGATTGACAGCGGTGATTCTAAAGGGAATGATGTGCAGAATGAGAAGTTCTATCATGCGTATGTGCGAAAAAACCACACAATGTACAATCATTTACGCTTTTGAAAAATGTGATGTCGCCCCCCCGCCAGTGGCCGCTTTCTTTCAAACTTCTCTCAGACCTTTGGAGCCATGAGTTGAACAGGCCCTCCCAGTGTCGTCCCGATCGGTCTCCGTTAACCTTGTCTAAGGCTGCGTTTACACTAGTGCATTTTCGTAGATGCCCCATTCGACCGCTCCAACAACCTGACAGGTCCGCTATCTAAATAATAGGGCATCTACCTATACATGTCTATGGTTGTACCTGAATGAATGGTCACGTGACATGTTTTTGGTTGTGTAGTGTGGATGGAGCTCGTTTCTGAAACGCAGTAACAGCTTTTAAAAACAAAAACGCACTAGTGTAAACAGCTCAAATTTCTCTTGAGCTCAATCGCTGTGCTCAAACTTCGCCAGCCAATGGCAGCCATGTTTCTTGAGATATGCAAATGTCCTTATAGACGCTTGTGGCACTTTGGACCAAGATCGTGCACACCAGTTTTCATGTTGCTAGAACAAAAGGTTGTGCATTATAGCCATTTTTATTTTTTTTTTATAACGCCAATGGCGAAGCTCTGCAATTTTTCCCCTGAGTTTGGCAGAGATATGTCAGAAGGAAATACAGGCTTTTTACTAAAAGTGGCCCTGGCCCTTTCACACGTTTTGGCGCCCCTTTGTGACAATGAAATAGAAGTTCATCTTTTTTTTTGATAAATATTGATATTCACTCTCCAGAGAATTTTTCTGCACTGGTTCGGGCGAAAAACCTAGGACTAGTTCGCAAAGGTAGGTCAGAAATAGCCAAGAATTCCAGTGACATAAGACACTTGAGCTTGCAACTGACTGTTTAGGAGTTATGAGCGATTTCGTATGTCCCCATCAGGTCGATTGGGGCGAGTCTTAGTCATGTTACAGGCAGTGTGAGTCCTACCATCCCTCTAAATTTCAAGTCTCTATGACTTACGGTTTGGTCTGCATGATCATTTTTACGTGGAGAAAACGGTATGTGGAAAGAGCAGGAAGTTTGAATTCACAATACTACTGCTTAAGACCTACTAATTCCAGCGAGATACTAAAGTGTGCATTCAGTAGTCACATTACAATCATATGAGGCCATAAAAGAGGAGTTGGAAATGGCAGTGAATCAACACAACTGATGCTATAGGTCATACTTTTTAATATTTGCAAAGTAAATAAATATTCAAAAGAAGTATCTTGTAAAGAGACTGTGATTTCGAATGAACTTATGTTTTTATTATTTATACTAAAGTTTTTATTACAATTAACATTAATTATTTTATGAACTGTTTTGTTCAGTATGTAGGATGACGGAAAAAGAGACTTGTGTAGGAAACCTTGTAAAGTATGCGTAGTCACAGCCAGTGTATGCAGTTTATCCAGTTCAATCTTATCATTTATCTTAGGGGATTGCCAATAGAAAAACCTGTTTCACTACAACTTTCCAGGCCTTTGAACATTTGATTTTAGATTACGTTTGAGTTCACAAAACACTGGCTGAAAACTGACACTCTCATTCTTTGTGTTGTGTATGCAGCTGCATTAGGATGTACTTTAGACATTGTGTTAGAAACCGCCATCTCAGCTCTTTGTAATTATATTACTCTGCTGTCTTCTTTCATTTCCTCATTCTCCCCATCTGGAACTCAGACTTTCCTTTGTTAAATGCAAATGATGAGGTGTGGTTTTTAAAAACAAGTCTACTTGTTTGAGTCTCTGACAAAGAAGTTTCCAGTGGAATTTTTGATTTCAATTTCATGTAGATAGTTTCATTTCAACAGTATTTGTTTTTGTAAACCTCAGCATTATGTAAAGCATGTGAGCAAGCATCTCACTCACACACTTGCACACACACACAAGGGGTTTTATAAGTGTACAGAGCTGTTCTATACTCAAAAGCTGAGAGCTCTTCACATGATAGGCCTGCTGTGAGGTCACTTCCACTGGCCACATGCTAACTCTAATCTTTTTATCTTAACCTCTCTCTCTCTCTCTCTCTCTCTCTCTTGTAATAATCCAGGGTTGGATTATACAATCTCAGTACACTCTTTGTTGAATTTGTAGGGGTGTAAACCTCAGGTTTTACTTGTAAAGAGAAAACATGATATATTTTCAGTAAACTAACAGGTTTGGTTATACAGAGATTCTGTTAGTTTCAGTTATGTTTATGTGCATGTGTAATTATGTGTAATTACCATCATTATGTGTTATTATAAAGTTAAAAATAAATCCAAATAATAATTGGGAGGAAGAAATGATGCGGACGTGTTTCATTTAAATACAGAGTCATGTTTTAACGTCAGTTTAAGAATTTAAGATTATTATCCAAGAAAAATCCAAGAATTCCAGATTGGAGATATTACTAATGACGCAAGTCAGGCGCCAGGTGCGTGTGGGTCACATGAAGGAGAAAGTAAGGGATGTTAGATGAGCAGACGGGCCGTTTTACACGT
Organism: Labeo calbasu; assembly: GCA_019740295.1. NCBI lineage: Eukaryota > Metazoa > Chordata > Actinopteri > Cypriniformes > Cyprinidae > Labeo > Labeo calbasu. Next base: position 7,656 of record JAHKKF010506735.1, read on the forward strand.
TTGATCTGACTGACCTAGTTCTCCAGAGTACCATCTCTGCCCTGAAGACACTGATACAGCCTGGTCAAAGTTAGAAGAGGGTCAGAGTTGCTTCAGTGACACATACGCAAACATGATTAGAAGTCTTTTACAAGCATTAATCATTAAAAGCCATTTGACAATAAAGCTATGTTTGGTTCACTTGGCATTAGGGCTGCCCTCGACTGTTTTTCTGGTTGACTAGTAGTCTTTCATTTGAAACGTTAGCCTACTATTAGTCGCATGTTTATTAATAAACATATAAATGATAATAATGAGCTTTAATTGCTTGCATAGCCTAATAAGCGTGTTTTTTAGGGAACGACAGCATGGAGACTGCATTAATGTTTGATTTATTGATAAACTAGTGCTTTTTGTTTTCGCCTTGAAGTCCACTTCCAAAACAAAGATTCACAGATAATGTACTCACCCCATTGTCATCCAAGATGTTCATGTCTTTCTTTCTTCAGTCGTAAAGAAATTATGTTTTTCGAGGAAAACATTTCAACATTTTTCTTCTTATAATGGACTGGTATGGTCCCCTGATTTTGAACTTCCAAAATGCAGTTTAAATGCGGCTTCAAATGATCCCAAATACGGTTGTCCCAGCCTTATCTAGTGTAACAATCGGTTATTTTCATAAAAATAATATACAATTTATATACTTTCTTAAATGTCAAACGCTCAGCATTGAGACTCGTCATCTCCGCAGTAGTGGATACACCTGTATGCATGTTTTTTTAATACAGATATATTTTTCACATCTGTAAGGCAAATATACACAAAGTTTCACGCTCAAGTTCACAGAAACCGAGATGGCAGAAAGCGCATCCTGTTCGCATGAATTATTTTACAAAAGCTCAACGTTTTGTTGTTATTCTGAGTGCACACAAATAAACAAATTGTCTTTACAGATTCAAAAGATGTATTGCTTTTATCTGTATGAGCGAAAATGACGGAGTATTTTAAGTGCAAATGATCGCACTGGCGGTGAGCTACTGTTCAGCTTCCACACTCCGCACAGACACTTCAATAACGCGTTTTTCTAAGTTAGCATTAGATTGACAACTTTACATCGACCATGTAAAGTTGCTACTACATACATCTTTCAGATGAAAAGCCATATTTGAGGTCGATGAATTTAGATGTTCTGCCTGATATACTATATTACCACATAAACCAGCCTTTAACGACTTCACTTCCTCTAGATATTTTTTTTTCTGCGACTAATGCATTTTGGTCGACCAAGCCTTTTCTTGTCAACTATTAGGGGGTAGCCATACTTGTGATAAAGCAATTTTACATTAGAAAGGCCAATTGGATTATATTAAGCTATTTTGAACATAATTGTGCTTACTTGGCAGATAAGTGCACATATTCTGTTAGAAAAATTTGAATGAATTTTGAGTATGTATTGAATAATATAATGAACATATCTTGTGCTATCATATAATTAAATTATGTTCAGTTTTCTTTACAAAAAAGTTCATGACAGCTAATAATACATATGAACATTTTTTCAAGGATTACCAGTCTAACTTGCACTTGTAAGTTGTAATGTTACCTTGGTGATATAAATTAGGTGCATGCAAAAATAAAAAAAATAAAAAAATAAAAAAATGTGGCATTAAAAACAACACATACACAAAACTAAAATTTAGTGACAGTGAAACATTGGTCAGTTTGCACCTCAGTCAACTGTTTCGAAACTCTCACACTGTCTTCAGACCAAAGAAATTGTGAAATGAAACTAAGTAAATGTTTTGTTGATTTTGCAGAAGTCCTTTGTAATCAGAGTTTTGAGTTTAAAAATGTCTGTTAAAATAAGGGTCCTCATATGCTTTGACCCAAATTTTGAATCACTGGATGTATCATTTCTATTCAGATTCATGAACTTTGCCAGTAAATGCTTGAGTTGACATGAATTTGTTCCCTGTGGTCTGCATTTGCTTGTCTTATCTTCCCTCTCCTCCACTGCAGTCGAGTCATAAAAGCCTGTGTCCCTGATCTCTGTCGGCCTGTTGCCGCTTGATGGCTAGCTGCCATGGTAACAGACAAATTTAATTTCATTGCAAATATCTGACATTTAGACATCTGAATAAAGTTTTATATAAGCATACGGAGATAATTCACCCCTAAGAGCTGATAATAATAAGTATTCTTCTCTGAAAAGAGCTTTTCTGAAGCCATAGTGATGGCTCATAACTTTGAAAATTGCAGCCTCCATCTGTCTCTTGTTAGTGTGTTTGTAAGTGTTGAGATGCTGAATGTAGCTCTTAGTAAGGCTTGAGAATGGCCTGATAAAAACGAACCATCTTCACAATCTTGGAGAAGAGAAGATGCATCCAGGATTTGAAAGGATAATTCAACCAAAACTGAACTTAGCGTCATCGTCTATTCATCCTCATTTATGTTATGTCATCTCGTTAGCTATTAATTCATCTCCAGTTTACCTCAAAAATCTAATTTATGTTTCTCTAATAGAATTGCCGGGAAGATTTTTAGATCCATCACAGAAGGGAAGATTTTCAGAATTGAGAATGAATGAATAATTTAAAACGTAACTATCAAATAGCTTTTAAAGACATGAGGTCAAAAAGGTCAAAAGTTTACATACACCTTGCAGAATCTGCAAAATGTTAATTATTTGACCAAAATAAGAGGGATCATACAAAATGCATGTTATTTTTATTTAGTACTGACCTGAATAAGATATTTCACATAAAAGACATGCTTTTTTTTGTGTGATCCCTCTTATTTTGGTAAAATAATTAACATTTTGCAGATCTTGTAAGGTGTATGTAAACTTTTGACCTCAACTGTACTACTGATTTATCTCTATATATTATTTATTTATTCATTATTTAGTTTTTAGTTTATTTATTTTGGGTTTAACCACAGCAGTTGTTGCCGTGTCATGGTGCACTACACATTTTGGTTCATTTTGGAAACCTCAAAATTTCCACTCCGAAAAAAGGTCGGGTAGAATCTGGGATCTCTGAGCCAGTTTGTTTGCCCGCTTCCATGGCTGCAGTACGCTGTTTTCCCAGCCAAAACTGGCAACCCGTTGTGTCGAAATACTATTGGGTAAACTGGCAGTGGGTGGAATCACACACACCTAAACAAAAACAGACATTCCGACACAGAACGCACATTTCAAAAGTAGAACAACTGGCTGTACCATTGTTTTTCAGAGAAACAAGTATGTGAAGTTAGGCTACGTTTACACGTGAGTTTTCGTTTTAAAACGCATAACTTTTGCTACAGTTATGTCTGCTGTTTACTCTACTCTGGCATTTTTGACCCTCGAAAATGGAGATTTTCGACAAGGCTGCAAACCCTGTTTTAGTTTGAAAACTCCAGGGTTCCGTTTCAGTGTAAACGGACAAAAACTGAGACTGAAGATTATGGTGTGGCTGCACACTTTCGCTTTGCGTATCTTTGACGACCATGTAAACGATAACATGCTCATTATGAATGGTCTTGTGATGTGTTTTTGGGTTGTGTAGTGTGGACACAGTTTGAATCTGAGGGGCCGTTTGCACGTCAATGTTTTCAGCCAAAAACAGGAAACTTTTTATGCGTTTTGCCTGTTAGTTGACACAACAATGACGTTTTGGGGACTGAAAACGCATTTCAAAGTGCGAGTTTTTGAAAATGCCACCATTACCGTTTCCATGTAAACACTCAGTACGGGAGTCTGTGAAAACGGTGACGTCATGTGCGTGCGTAGTACGTGTTAGGTATGCAGACAAGCGCAGTACGTGTCAATTTTAAAGGCAAGCGTGAACAAACAGCATGCCAACTACTGGCCTGGCATACGTAATACAGCATTTTTGGATATGTGTAGTTTTCGTGGATATTTGTAACAGAGGTTGCGCTAGACTTCAACATTGTCTGTCATTTCGACGGACAGGGTCGTAAAAATTCCGTCATAATCTATTATTACATATTTTAATTATAGTAACACATTTAATTGCTTTTATTTTTGTTCACATTTTCATTTTTAATCGTGAACCTACAGGACAACAGTGCTAGGGCTGGGTAAACAAAACAAAACAAAAAAAGATTTCTCGATTTTAATAGATTCTCATTTTGATGAACCAGTATCGATTATTAAATCCCTTTAGATCTTTTGGTCTATGCTGTTTTCAGATGATGAATGAACAGTACACAATGCGCCTTCCTTCCAATAAATAGCAATAGGCTAGGCTTTGTTACTTTTGATAGAAAACAAAGTCTCAGATTTCAGATTCTGTCCATTTCATTACAAAATTCAAGCAATAAATACCGTTTTGGTGCTCTTTAATGTGGCGTGATAGATCTCTGTAGCTTCTGTGTAATCGCCTG
>JAHKKF010506737.1:0-21169 GCA_019740295.1 Labeo calbasu
TTCTATTTGACTGAAGCAAAGAAAGACATGAACATCTTTGATAGCATTAGGGTGAGTGGATTATCAGGAAATTTTTATTCTGAAATTCTGGAAGTGAACTTCTCCTTTAACACCACAGCTTGAATGTATCGAGTTAACAACCCTGTCCATGTTAAAATCTAGTTTCCAGATGCAACTGATCCTGTGCCATCCCATAATTTCTCCTCCAATTTTGTTGCAGCTAAAACAGACCCGGAGTTCAAGGCGTTCCTGGCTGAGAGGAACCCCAGGCAACAGCACTCCTCCACGCTGGAGTCCTACCTGATCAAACCCATTCAGAGAGTCTTAAAATACCCACTACTCCTGAGGGAGCTTCACTCTCTCACCGACCCTGACAGCGAGGAACATTACCATCTGGATGGTAAATATGGAGATTTAGATACTAATTGAGCATAATGTTAGACCATGGGTGAATCTGTTTGTAGTGTAATCACCTCTTTTGAGCTTCCAAGCAGGCTTTGAAGACTTTCAAAAAGACAACGTCATTGAAAACAGGATTTTGCTTGCTGTTTTGAAATTCGTTTACCCTTGCAGTTCAGATTGTTTATCAATTCTTAGCCAGTGTAAAATATAGTAGTTTTATCTGCAAATGATTAGCCAATCAGTAGGGCTGCACGATTACTCGAATTAAAATTAAATCACGATTTTTGCTTCGTGCACTTTATCAAATTGCATTTTAAAGGATTAGTTCACTTCAGTTGAAAATAAATTAAGGTTTTTGAGGAAACCATTCCAAGATTTTTTTCTCATATAGTGGACTTCAATGGTGGCCAACGGGCTCAATGTCCAAACTGCAGTTTCAGTGCAGCTTCAAAGGGCTCTACACAATTCTAGCTGATGAATAATAGTTTTATCTAGTGAAACGATCAGTCATTTAACCATAAATGCTCATCTTGCACTAGCTCTGTGATGCGTGTCTTCACGCATTACGTAATCATGTTGGAAGGTCACGCAGTTCTTCGTCTGTGTACTTTGGTTTCAGAATGGTAGGGTAGAGTGAAATCTCCATCTCGTTTTCTCCTTCAACTTTGAAATCATCCAACGTTGTTGTTTTGTAAAGGGCGTTTGACTTTCTTTGCACATTTCTTTGTAAACATTGGGCCGGTACTTCGGTCTACATCATGCGTGGTGATTATGTAATGTGTAAGGTTGAGCTAGTGCAAGACTAATATCTGTGGTTAAAAAGTATATAAATTGAATTTTAGTTTTAGAAAATTTTGCTATATAAGACCCTTATTCCTCGGCTGAGATCGTGTAGAGCCCTTTGAAGCTGCATTGAAGCTATCAGGACATTTTTATTCTGGAAGTGAAGTAATTCTTTAATTCTGTTTGCTGCATGTTTCAGAGTGAAGCACATTCCTGTGTTTTGATTTACACACGAGCAGCTCGTGACCCAGTGTTTTCAGTGTCTCAAAGCTCCTTTAGCTTTAAGCATTCTTGCCGTTTTCCTCCAAAACAAAAGCTTAATGTTTGAAAATGTAGTAAAATAATGAAGCAAATGTCAAATATGGCAAGAGAATTAGATTAATCCAGTCCTGACTGTTTTTGTAATGTCTGACCTTCTCTGTAAGTCTTTAGTTGCGGTTTATTGAGTCTCTTATTTTTTTCTAGTCGCGATGAAAGCAATGAACAAAGTGGCCAGTCACATAAACGAGATGCAGAAGATTCACGAGGAGTATGGAGCCGTGTTTGACCAACTCATCAGCGAGCAGAGCTCTGACAAGAAAGAGGTACAATTCCAATAGTTTCTGCAACAAATATTGTAATGCCACCAGACTTGGTTTTTCAACATTGTTTACTCATCCCAGGTTGCTGATCTGTCAATGGGTGACCTCTTATTGCATGACACGGTAGTCTGGATCAACCCACCCTCTTCTCTCATGAAGGGGAAGAGAGACCCAGAGCTGGCTGCGTTTGGTGAGTGTTTGTAAAATGCTTCCTCCAGAAATAGAATCCTGTTCTCTTATTCATTAGCCTGTTCCCTACAGTAATGGTTCCCTGCATCAGTAAAGGCCAGATGTATCTTTGGGCACAATGGCATTAGAGGAACCACCTTGTCCTGTGGCTCTTAAGGCATAAAAGTTGCATTTATACACAAGGCTTCTTTCCCCTCCCCCTCGGCTAAGACATTTTCGAAGAACTCTTTAGATGCTTTAAAAAATGGGTCAGTTTGTTATTGAAGTTAGCAGTATTTCACCAGGTCACGTTTTTACTGTGGCTATTCTGAAAAGAGCCCCAAGCATCTCTATTGTGAATGTTTAGCGTTGTATGGTTTTATGTGTCTTAATGTTTTATTTCATTTTTTCCCTCAGTTTTCAAAACGGCAGTTGTTTTTGTGTATAAAGACTGCTCCAAGCACAAGAAAAAAATCGTAAGTGCTTTTTCCCTTTCTTCATTATTCATTAATAGAGATCTGACATAGACTTTAAGTGCTCACAGACTAGCACTTTTAAGAGGTGTAGTTTTTGTTTTTTTATTGAACGGCATATCGAGTGTGAGGATGCCCTTTTCTTGTGCTTGATTCATTTCTGCCATCTCTTTAGTTTATTTCACATGGCCAACAAAACTGTGACCACTGACTTTGAGACCTTTGACTTCTTTGTGCTATTATACAACTGTAATGTGATGTAGAGGATATATCTCTCCCCTAACTTCCTATTTTCATTGTGTCGGTTGGTTGGTGCAATTAAAGATGTATTTTAAGTGTTCTTAATCTATTTTTGCTGTTATTTTGTCTCAGGGTGGATCTCACAGAGCATCAATCCTGGATGAGAGAGACCCTTTTCGTTTCAGACACATGATCTCTACAGACGCTCTCCAAGTTCGCAACCTCCCTAGTAAGTATTGGTCAACTAGTCTCATTCTTTTCCCACAGACCTATTGCTTTAGATTCACTTTGACAATGCAAGTAATGTATTTTACATCCCATGACACTCAGTGAAGTTTGCTTTTGGCTCAGTGGAGCTTATTATGGGTTCAGGCCAGAATGTTGCTATTCCCTATTGATGACTGGGGGTCAAAAGGTCATCCTACAGGAACTTAGGGTCTGCATTCTGGTTCACTGTCCCAGGATCTGTCTCTTCCATGAGGTTCATTAACCCAGTGCTGATCTCAGAGGTTTTGTACTTTACAGGGTTTCCCACAGTCCTTGTGTTAACCTGACGTTTCTTTCATTTCAGATTCAGAGGGGTCTGCAATGTGTGAGATCGTTCACATGAGGTCAGAATCTGAAGGGAGACCCGAGAGGACCTTTCACATCTGCTGCAGGTGAGATGAGGTTCAGAAGCCACACATCTGACCGGAAAACTAAATGATAGATCAAAGAGCATAATTACTCCTGGAATAAACTTAACTTTAACAATCTCTCTGGCTCTAGTCCTTTAACTAAAAAAGTGTTTTCCAAGAGACATAATGTTCTATTTTTGTCTAGACTGAGACATGTGAATGAAATGAAAATTCTGTCATTACTTATCCTCATGTGGTTACAAACCCGTAAGACCTTCATTTATCTTTGGAACACAAATTAAAATATTTTTGATAAAATCCAACATTCGTACATATGCTGTAAAAAGAAATTCCAGGACTTTTCATGCACTACTTGTTTGATTTTCAAGAACTTCAATCAGAGCTCAGATATGTCTTTTATTTCAAATTCTAAATAAAGAGAAATGGATAGATACAAAATATACTAATAAAAATTGCAAAATAAAGTGAAGCACATGCTAAGTATTACTAGTAAAGTATTACAAACTATACTACGCTTTTACTATAGTAAACTATAGTTTTATGAAGTCCCGATCTAAATCAAATGATTCACTATGCAAATTTGCAAATCCACTCTGAAGTTCCGATCTACAGCAAAAGATTTGCGATTCACACTCAAAGGTTCTGATCTACAGCAAAAAACCCGCTCCGATGGGCCAATCTAAATCAAATCATTCTCAATTCATGATTAGCGTTCCGAAGTTTCGATCTACAGCAAAAAATTTGTGAAACTGCTGTGAAGTTCTGATCTAAATGAAATGATTTGCGATCCACACTCCGAGGTTCCAATCTGAATCAAAAGATTTGCAATCCATGCTATGAAGATCCGATCTAAACCAAAAGATTCACAAATGTGCCCGTAAGTTTCAATCTAAATCAAATGATTCACGATTCATGCTCCTAAGTTCTGATCTACAGCAAATGATTCGCAATTCACACTCGGAGGTTTCGCGAGTTTGAGTTTTAAAAAAAGCTCAGATTCACCCATCACTACGTGCTCTTTAAAATCGTTACAAGTGATGTTGAAAGTCAAAAATGAATAGCTCTTTTAATTTGCTCTGGTTTTTGCTAATGTTTGAAATGAATGATCGAAGTCACGAGTTTGAATCAATCAGAGCGGTTCCATCTTAAATTACTCAATTGATTTGGTTGATTTGTTCCTCTTTTCGCATCTTCAGCAATGTTTACACAAAACTGTCTATGCTCCTACTTTTTTCTGACATTTACTGAAATAAGTGAAAAGGTATTATTTTTTTGAACTGCGTGAAAAGATATTTACAAATACTTTTTGGAACCACTGTTAAACAATATATTTCTAATGTTTCTCAGTAAAAAAAACTTGAATGTGCTTTTTCTTTTTAGCTCTCCAGAGAGTAAAAAAGACTTCTTGAAGACGGTTCATTCTATCCTGAGGGACAAACAACGGCGTCAGTTAATGAAGACTGAGAGTTTACCTCCAAATCAGCAGTACATTCCCTTCGGAGGGAAGCGGCTTTGTGCGCTAAAGGGTTCACGACCCACAATGAACAGAGCGGGTATGTTGGGGACGTCTGACGCAAATTGAACATTGATTACTTTTTTCTGCAACACTTCCCTTCTCTCTGCTGCTCTCCTTATATGCCTGCTAACTCTCCCACTGAGTCGCTTTCCATCTTACTCTTGTTAACACGATTAACGCTGCAGTTTTGTTTTTTTGGCTTTAGGGTGAACTGATTATTACGTAACATTTAAATCCTAATGTCCACCAGACAATATTGCCGCTTTTGTTCCTAAAAAAGAAAACTGTGTGCTGAATTCTCCTCCTTCTCTTCCAGCTTCAGCCCCATCTCGAACCCTTGGCCGCCGGAAGCTGATCCGTAATCGTTTCACCATAGACACGAGTGTGGTTTTTGACGATGGCTCGTCCCAGGATCTCTCACCCATCACCCCGACCGAGCCCCCACTGTCTTCGCTCCAGAAACCCATCCAGCAGCCCATCCGAGACACGGACCGCTGGGTGGAGGATCAGTTTGACCTGCAGCACTACGAAAACCAGGACGACGTGAAGGAGACGGACATCCTCAGTGACGACGATGAGTACTGCCAATCTGTCCGGAGCCCTTCCTCTGATCCGAGTCTGGAAGAGTCTTTAGAGGCCCTTTCAGTGGAAGGAGACGAAGACAAAGGTCTCAATGGACTTTCGGACGACAAGCCTCAGAAATCCCACGCCCCCCTGAAGCTGACCCTCCTGAGAAAGCAGTGCGCGGTGGAGGGTGTCGCTGCTGAGAGGGACTGTGAGGTTATTTGGGTTCGCAGGGACGATTTTAAAAACAGCTGCAACAGTGACATCTTCTGAGCGGAGAGGGAATGTGTGAGCTGGGATGTTTTGTTTTATAGACTCGTGCGAGAATAAGGCAGAAACCTACTGAGTCCAAGCCTTCACGGACACGATGCACTGACAATCCTACTGAAAGCCAGAACTGAAGAACTTTGCACCATAAAAATATCAATGCAGACTTCCTGCCATTTAAGTCCGGAAATCACAAGGAACTTTTAAAGATGCCAACTGTACAGCCAGTGTATTTATAGAGGCTTCATACTGACAGAAAGGCAGCTACATTCAGTTCTTTCAGTTGATCTTGCTGTATTTTTGTTGTCGTTTTGTTTCAAACACAAGATCGTGGTTGATTTGTTCAGTTGTGCTTCGTATACTCCTTTTTATTCAGGGATTTGTGACTTGACGCTTCGTATAACCTCGCTAGTTCTTCGTAATGGCTATAAACAGGTGATTTTGTCGAGCGTGGCAACATTCCCTGAAAATGCCACGAGTTAAGCTAGCTGTTTAATGCCATTCCTGTTACAATTCCAACAGTTCCTTGCTAGCTGTCTTTGTTCCCTTTTGTTCATAGGTCACCAGCAACACAGTATTAACAGTCACTGTTCACCAAACACATGCACACACAGAAATGATGTTCTGCTTGAATACTGAAGAACTGCAATAATGTAATTCGTTTTTTAGTTTTTAGAAATCAAACTACCCGTAATCCTCGCACAGTGAGCTTTGGTATGCTTGTGAACTCACCAGCCAGACATTTAGGTGCATAAATAAGGTATTTTAAATCCAGACACCCCTACAAAGTAATAAATGTAGCAGATTTGTCCTGTTCATACTGAATTTGTCTCGGTGAGAATGAGATTTTTGAAGAGTTTGGGTCTTTTATGGTATTTTGTACTATGGGAAAGATAAAGACGCACATGTTACCCCCCCGCACATGTATTTTAAACATAAGAGATGCCCTTCCACGTGAAAAAACAATCACTGCACCTTCAGCCATGGATCCCTTTTAGTGGAACTGACTGTATTTAAGACAAGTGTAAAAACTCCTTGCTTTTACCCTCTGCCTTTTTAAAACTGTGTATGTTCATACTGTGGAAATAATTATTAACCTAAAATAAATTTTCCTAATTTATATTTGCAGTTTTATCCAAATAACTTTGTACGTGGTCTGTTCTTTGTCAACACGGCACCCGTTTGCTGTGTTTTAAATAAAGTTTGGTGTGATTTTTTTTAACACAGTGGTTTGTCTTATTAGAAACAAATTCAGCAGATTATCCCTGCGTTCCATTCGGAAGTGTTCATCCCTATGCCCTAATCCCTTCAAAGTGTTTACCCTCCGGAGTGAGAGCTTTGAAGGGTTAAAGGGAGTAGGGAACAAAACAATTGTTTCTTGAAGTGCCCTTCTGCATCATCATCCCGTGCCCACACGGAGGCGCCGTCGTCATGGAAAGAATCAGCACAAAGGATCATGGGTCCATCAGTTGTACCCTTTGAAATCCTTCATTCCGAAGGGCCCTTTGAAGTGGCCAGTTTTGAGGGATAAAATACGATTGGAGATTTCGACATACCCTAACTGTCTTGAGTCAGAAAATAACAGAATTTCCTTGGCTGGGATCGTTTACAACCGCATTTGGGATCGTTTAAAGCCACATTTAAACTACATTTTGGAAGTTCAAAATCGGGGCACCATAGCAGTCCATTATATGGAGAAAAATGCCGAAATGTTTTCCTCAAAAAGCATTATTTCTTTATGACTGAAGAAAGAAAGACATAAACGTCTTGGATGACAAGGGGGTGAGTACATTATATGTGAATCTTTGTTTTGGAAGTTGACTCCTTTAAGGTCTTTACACACTGAGTCTGCAAGTCTTGTCCGAAATTTTAGCACTTTTAAAAATAAATACGACCTCCCGTTGTGTCAGTCATGTTTGCCAACGAAACATTCGTCCGTCATAAAAAAAAAAAAACCCCGGATTGGATTAAAGTTTCTGAGTTTTACGCATCTGTAGCAATGATTTTGACGTTGCGTGTTTTTGACGAATTTTGACAAATCCGAAAGAATGCATACGAAAATTTTGAAGTCTGAAATTTTCGCACTTTAAAAAATAAATACGACTGCTTGTGTCAATCACATTTACACACTGCCTCCGAAACGTTTGTCGTTAAAAAAACACGGCTTGGGTTCAACTTTCTCTGTTTTTCCGCATCTACAGTAATAATTTTAAGATGTGATTTGACTATTCTGAGCCACCATGACGAATTCTGATAAATTCTAAAAAAAAAAAAAAAATCGCACGTTCAAAAACAAATATGACCAAACATTGTGTCAATCACGTTTACACACTGCCTCCAAAACTTTCGTTTGTCATAAGATTAAAAATCAGACTGGGTTCAATTTTCTCCATTTTTCACGTCCGCAGCAAGCATTTTGAGAGGTGTTCTGACAATTCTGAGCCACCGTGACTGTGCATGACGAATTCAGACAAATACGAAAAAACGCATACAAAAATTTTGGAGTCCGAAATGTTTGCATGTAAAAATAAATAAATAAATAAAATGAAATAAATAAATACGACCTCACGTTAAGTCAGTCACCTTTACACACTGCTTCCGAAACTTTCGTTCGTCATAAAAAATCTGATTAGGTTCAGGTTTTCTGCATTTTTCGCATCTGTAACAATAATTTTGGTGAGGTGTTTTCACAATTCTGAGCCACCGTGATGTTTTGTGCGTGACGAATTCTGACGAATACGAAAAATGCGTACAAAAAATTCACACTCAGTGTGCAAGGACCTAGGCTTCATAGACGGGCAGCTACATGTTCTTTCAGTTGAACTTACTGTATTTTTGTTGTTATTTTGTTTTAAACATAAGATTGTGGTCGATCTGTTCAGGTGTGCTTCATATCCTCCTTTTTATTCAGGGAATTATGACTTGACGATTTGTATAACACACTAGTTTTTCGTAATGGCTACACGCAGGTGATTTTGTGGAGCACGGCCAAAGCCAATAGCAGACAACCTTTAACCAAAAAGCGTTAACGGCTAAATCTAACTCTTGGGGAAAAGGCTATTTTTTTTTTTTTTATAATTGATGATAATGGAGGAGCTGAATAAACAGCTTTTTAGAGGAAACAAATTATTTAATTAATCAGCCACCTATTGGCTAATTGTCAACATGTTTTACACTAAACAATAGTCAAAAATTACTGACTTTTTGCGACGGATGGGGTTCAGCATACAGCACTTCTCATTTATTCCTATGGTATCCGTAAATGGTGAATGAGGGCAGCACAATTTTGAACTGATATCCAATGACATCAAGGCTGTAATGTGATTGGTTTTCAAGGCACACGTGATCCAAATGGACCGTTACCCGTTCTCCAGTAGTAATACCTTCTCATCTCCCAATAGTAAGAAAACATTCACGGCAACATTCCCTGAAAATGTCATGACAGTTAGGCTAGCTGTTTAAGGCCAAAAAAAAAAAGACTCCCCTGTTCTGATTGGTTTATTCAGTGCGGATACTGCTACCTGATTGGTGCCTATCACTAAAACCCACCCCAACATCTAATCCTAATCCTCATAGAGAGAAACAGGGGAATGGTAATCTCACTCAGATTTTGACACCACACTGAAATGTTTCTGAAAATGTCCTTGTCCTATCAAGTATAACCTCAAGATGGCAGTGAAGCGCTACACCAACTACCTGACAACAAACCGCCGCTTTTTTCCCTCATGAAATTGCATCCGTAATGACGTTCCCGAACACAAAATAGAAGGTCTACAAAATCTTTTCTACATTTTCCACCCGCAGACATAATACAAGTGAGTCATATTTAATGGGCACTCAACCAGTGCCAGCATTTTCTCCTCTCCATTCCTCTCCTGCGGGTTGTTTTTGTCCTTGCATGAGGCAAAAGCGTTTTAAGCAGAGTTGTTGCCATTAGTAGTTCCTGCTCTTGATACATTATTATATCAAGAACAGTTTGAATCATCAGCTGCTCTTTTTGTAGCATAATATGCTCAGTGTTTCACAATTTCTTAGGCTAGTATTTAAAATTGATACATTTCAGGGATCCATGTAATTTTAATTCCAGCTACTTATTAGGCTAATTATCTACTATATAATAATATTTAAATTAGCAATTGTATACAATGCATATATTGTGTACATACTTTTTTTATATAATGCCTACATTTAAAACCCCATTTGATGTAAATACAACAGTAGTTGTAGACATATATGTAGGACCCATGTTAGTTTGGTCGTTAGATTTATAAAACAAGGTGTTTTCACAACTTTATAGTTATTACTATGACTATTTATGATATTTACTATTATAGATTTTGATCATTTTTTCATGTTCATATGGATTCATTTGGACCGCAATTTAAACCAAGTGTACTAGAACAAGTTTTTGCTCTGCTGTCGAGAAACCAATTTTGATTTAGAAAATGAACCACCATTAACCTTGTTTACTGTAACTACAACACTCATATCTACCATTAAAGGAAAAATAAATAGGATGTGCCATTTGCTAAAAAGCACATCACATTTCTATTTCAGGTAGCTGACAGACCATGAGAGCCTGAGGGAAGAATGTTACCGAAACAACACACTAAGGGAAAGTGTCTCGCATAATAACATCAATTTTGGAAATGTAAGCTTTTGAAAATTGTTCCTAACACTTCCTTATCAGTCCTGTTCTTGAAGAAATAATATGTACTGTCAGGTAAGTACAGTAAGTTTTAAATGCCATATAATAAGCTAATCTATTGAATGTGCTGGAATTGTATTGTTTTGACTAGGTAGTTGGACTTCCTGATCATTGAACTTCCTAGTTATGGGTTACGAAATGATTTGTTGTGGTCAATCTCCTTTATGGATTGTGATTATTTTCACCTCTTAAAACATTTCTATTCTTTCCACACACTTCAGCTTGCTGACTAGTCAATTTTAATGAATAATAAATCATAAACGTGTCAATAGATGCACTCAGGTAAAAACGCGACCATGCATTATTTGAAATGCTCCAGGATTTACTTCTCTCCAGCCAGCCACAGTTGATCATCAATATTAGCTTTGCCACTTGCAGACACCACCAACAGAGGGTTGAAAAGAGCTTTGAGAAGAAATCATGGATGAGCTGCTGAATCAAACACATGAAACATTCATCAGACTGAGGAGAAGAAGAATCCTATGTGTTGATATACTAGCTTTGATTTGTGCTTTTTTCGGCTTTCTCTGTGTAGCCGTGATCACAGGGTCACTGAGGTGGAAACTCACTGTACGCTCTGAATCATGGGCAGAATATGAAGGACTTTGGACTAAATGTTCTTTTAACCATGATGCCAGTTCATTAACATGCAAAGCCTATTTAGATCCAGCCCCGTGGTCAGCTCGTTACTTTGTAACTCTCTCTTTGGTTCTGGCTGCGGCTGCATGGATCACTTCACTCATGAGCACTCAGTGCAGCCGTCCCGACAGTGCCAGGCGCTGCCTGATTGGAGCAGCCTGTTTGCACCTGCTCGCTTCACTCACCACTCTCATCCCTGTGTCCTGGACGGCACTCAGCATCTTCCATGCCGATCGTGGTCTGAGCTCCATTCGTTTCCACATGGGGGAGGATCTGTTTGTAGGCTGGCTGGCCTCGTGTTTGCTATGGACAGCAGGGTTGTTGCAGTGCTGTTCTGGGCCCCTCGACAGGGCAGGAGAAGAAACAAGCATCGCTGAGCCACAGTGGCATCAGTCTGGACACACTGTTCAGCTCAGCCAGCCTTTTTGCTCATGCAAATGCATGCATTAGGGAATTGTAAAAATTGTTGAGTTGGTAACAGTATGGATTGTCTTTTTAAATTCACTTATAAATAAGGAAAATAAAGCTGAATGAATAATATGTGCTACAACTGATGACTTTGCATCATGTTAAAGGAATAGTTCTGGCAAAAATGAAAATTCTGTCATTAATTACTTCATGTTGTTCCAAAGCCGTAAGACCTTCATTCATCTTTGGAACACAAATTAAGGTATTTTTGATGAAATCCAAGAGCTCTCTGACACTGTATAGACAGCAAGGTTCCTACCACAGTCAAGGCAAAGAAAAAAGTAAATAGTCCTTGTGACATCAGTGGTTCAACCAGAATTTTACGAAGCTAAGAGATTACTTTTTGTATGCAAAGAAAACAAAGCTAACAACTGTCACCCCAGTACCGTTTTGGGTTAAATATATTCTCGTAGCTTCGTAAAATTATGGTTGAACGACTGATGTCACATGGACTATTTTAACGATATCCTCTACCTTTCTGGGCCTTGAACTCTCTCCCTTGCTGTTTATGCAGGGTCAGAAAGCTGTCGGATTTGATCTAAAATATCTTAATTTGTGTTCCGAAGATGAATGAAGGTCTTACGGGTTTGAAACAACGTGAGGGTGAGTAATTAATGACAGAATTGTCATTTTTGGGTGAACTATGCCTTTAAGGTGTATAATTTAGTGAATAACATTTTTAGTTTTTTTATCTTCTGCTTCTCCCTTTGCTGTTATAATATGTATCCAACAGGTGGCGTTGTGTTCCACCATTTGGCAAAAACGAGTTTTTAATTCACTGTGGCGTTGGTAGGTCCGATTCAATTTACCGAATCTCATGAAGAGGACCGAATGCAGTCTTAACTTAAAAGTGTTTCAAGAATTATGTCTGATTTTTGATAACTGCTGCTTTTCGCTGTATTTTATTATATTATATTTTATTATATTAACAATATGTGTTCAATCTCTCACAGTATAAACAAAGTTATAATTTGCAAGATAGTTATCTACAAAGCGCTGCGAATCATTTCAACCGAGTCAATCAAGAATCGGTTCAAAAGAACATTTCGTGCGAACATGACATCGTCACTATTTTTGCGGACTGTCCAGTGCACACATATATTTTTAACATTAACTAATTACGTGGAATTGTCTAACTTCCTATGACAGCATTCGACTCAGTTTGCCTCAAACGGATTGTGACATCTCACTGAATATGTGGCTAGTTTGAATAGAAAAACAGAAATAGAAAAAGACACTAAAAGCAATTTAAAACCCTGCAAACTTATCTTCAATCTGTGTGAACTTAAAAATGAAGAGAACGTCTTGAAGAAAGCCAAACGCTTAGGAGATTTTGCTTTAATCCTGCGTCTGGATCATGAGTCTGTGAGAGGAACGCGCTCTTTACTATCCTCGCGGTGCGCGGGGCGCTACAAGTATTTGAAGGGATGAACAAAGGATATCAGCACAAAATCCTACCTGAGATATCTTGAAGAATACGTTACGTCGTGGATTTACGGGGAAAGGATGATAACGTGTTGTTTCTGAGGCAATAACTGGCTTTTTTCGAGGAGCTGTTTGCATTGCGCGCGATGGGAGGTGAATGGAAGTTGATGAGGGCGCGCTATGGTTCCTTAAATCCAGTTTTATGACATGAAGTTTTTCATTTTTACCTTTTTTGATTACAGAGCCATGGAGAAGCGCAGAAGACTGTTATTTTTCCTTTTTTACTTGATGTCAAAGTTTTACCTTAGTGAGCAGCAGGTCATACGAATTGGTAAGTGATTGTCTCTCAGGACTCGTTTATTGTCACCTGCAGTTATTGATAATTCATAAACTTTCAGTTTTCAGCGTAGAGGGTCTTTGTTGTCACGCACCGCTCTTCAATGGACTTGTTTCAAAAATAGACCGTCTGTCTGATGTTTGATGACCTCTAAATGCATTCAGTTTATGTCGTATCTGCATATCCATGTAGAATAGTCTGCATATTCACATAAATTATCAGCATTATCAAAAATACAGCTAATAAAATAATAATTTGTTTTGATACAGAAGTCTGTATAAGGGTTAAAACTTTGAAAAAATGTTATGAAAACATAAAGCGTGTCAGTTGCTTGTTCTGTTTGTGATGATTTGACCTTTCTTTGCATAAGAAGTTGGCAGGTCATCTGGAAAGTAAACTAACAATGCATGCATGCATTCCTCATTTCATATTAAACCATCAGCAGCATCATCATCGCCGAAATGAGATTTGAGAGATTTGATCACTGGCTCTCCTCTGTGTGTTATTGAGATAAAGCGTCCTGTAGTCACAGTAGTGTCTGATGATTGCTGCTGTCTGACTTTGCCATCACGGTAAATCCCCAAAGCAGTTTTAACAACCTACATTAATCCTCTTTCCTACCCAAGACTGATTTGATGTTCCTCTCCAAATGATGGGACTTCAGTTGAAACAGAAAGCTTGGCATATTGCTTCTGTGGGATGGACTGTGAAATGGAGTAATAGTTTAAATAATAGTTTATATGGACATCCATAAATAAACTAGACGATGAAATGATCTGCATTTAAGTTTACTCTATAGATCTACTCTTAATGTGGGTCATTTTTTTCTTTGGACTTGTGTATAGAGCAGAATGAAAGAGTACTTTAGCCCCAGATGTAACCTTATATTGATTCCACAGGTATTTCATCAGTTCTGTCCCTGGGGGGACTTGGTTTCGACCCCACAATGTGTGGACCCTCTTTATCGGAGACATTTGTCAAAGTTTATCCGATATTGCTGGTTTACAGATGTTCTGTCGTCTTGAACACACAGTGATCTGTCTTTAAGATGGATGTGCGTTGGAGCAACGAATCGTTTTATTTGATAAACTCACACCCTTACACGTACACATGGATTTGGTAGGACTTTTCATATCAGGCTGGAGCTACAGGAGACTGTCCCTATGTGCTCTTGAAAATATGGGTGCACCCTACTGCTGCCTGTCATTTGAATGTTATGATTGGCATATAAACAAGTGCAAGTCGCTGGAGACATGCAGTGATGGTGGGGTTAGTTTGCATAACAGTGAGCTGTAATGGATACATTGACATTCCTTAGCTTTTCACTAATGTTCACGTCAACATTGCCCGACAGGGTACAGCAAGTGCTTCTTTCACAGATTATGGGCAAAGTATGAACTAAAAATAGATACTAAAATGATAGAGAAAGAAACTAGATTTTTCATTTTCCAATTTTCAGTACAGATTTTGAGGGATGTAAACAATAACAATCTAACATACACAATGGTCCTAATGCATTTCTGGTTATACATTTTTAATTTGCATTACTTCTGAGATTTCAAAAAGGTTCACATTTTGATAAAAACATGTTAGCTGTTAATGTTAATAAGTTACAACTGAAGCGCCTCCTGTTACACAAGTCAAATAAATATTTTTTCTTAAAAAAAACTAAAACTAGAAGTGAATTAACTATAAAAACAATATGTCAGTATTTATTTTTAAGGAATATTTACCAGAATTTATTTACCAGAAAAATGTAAATACATAACACAGTATTTCTGGAAAAATAATAATAATAATAATAATAAATTATTTTTAATAAAATAAATTAATTTTAATAAAAGAAATTAATTAGATATGCTTTTGATTATTAAAAAATAATGAAACCATTCAAATTAAATCCCAAAAATGAATGGAAAACTAAAAATTTGCTATATATACTAATTTGCTAAAAATAAAGTGAATTAAAAAAAAATAACAGAATTTATTTACCAGAAAAAATGTAAATACATAAAGTATTTACGTATTTCTAAAAAAAATAAATAGAATATATATATATAAAATCAATTGATTAAAGATGTTTTTGATTTTTAAAATGAATGAAACTATTAAAATGGAATCCAAAAAATTATTGGAAAACATATAATTTGCAAAAAAAAAAGCTGAATAAAAAAAAACCGTATTTCACTGGCATTAAAAATGTCTTTTTTGTTTAACTTTGAATAAATTGCTGTTAGATTATGTAAGTTTCATGATTTCAAATAATTAGACATGCTTTCGATTGATAATTTTTACATTTAGCTATTAAAACAGTCACAAAAATACTATTTAGATATGAATCCTGCATGTTCTGCATGTCTCTGTGTGAATGAATGGTGCAGACATGCGGTTTCATTTACTACGTACGCAATGAAGCGTGTGACGCTCGCTGTGTTTTCAGCCTCCGCCACCTCAATACATGAGAACATGAACACATAAACATAATCTCTAGAACAGCTCTGAGAGTGTATCATGCTCTTCATGAGTATTTTACTTTTTCTCAGATCAGAAATCTTTCTCAGAAAACAGAAACTTAGTTTTCACAGCAACCCATCAAAATTAAAGTTCGGTTTAACTTGAAGAAATTGTGACCAAAATATATTACTTAATTTAATGGTGGTGTTACTACTACTACTACTACTAAAATGTTATAAAAATATATATAAATAGTTTTTTATAGATTTTTTTAGTAACATTTATTAAAAAAAAATATTTACCAGAATTTATTTAGCAGAAAAAAGCAAATATTTCTGGTAAATTATTGTGAATAAAATAATAATAATAAATTATTTTTTCCATAAAATCAGTTAATTAGATATGCTTTTAATTATAAAAATGTAATGAAACCATTAAAATGAAACCATAAATGAAAAACTGAATTTGAAAAAAAAAAAAACTATTTCATAGGTCTTAAAAATGTAATTTTTTGTTTAACTTTGAATAAATTGCTTTAAAATTTTGTAAGTTTCATCATTTCAAATAATCAGACATGCTTTTTCACTGATACTATTTTAATTTAACCATTAAAACACTCAAATGAATGTAAAAAAAATAAAAATAAAATGGAAGTCAAGCAGATTTCATTGGGCCCTACATTTACATAATGCTGCGTCCACACCAGCGAGTCCAAAAAACGGATGCCAGCAAGTAAGTGGTTTGATACAGCCATCTACAAGTTCCTATCAGCGTGAAGGAAAAAAACGAAATTTGTTTACTCGTCTACCCCAAAAATAAATTAAATCATAAATGTGTCCTATATAGGATGTCTACCGATGCCATTTATCATCCCACTGGTTACCAGCACAGATTTTGTGACCGTATGGCAGCAGTTTTGTTAGTGTCGGGCTTTGGTCCAACTGTGTCGGGCAGGACCATTACCGCACGCATTCGTGTTTAAGACCTCCATAAATCATATAATTATTGTCCAACCATACACAAATGACTGTTTTTAAAATCTTAGAGCAGATTTTGTTGAGAATATAGAGCTGGATCAGCTTATTCCTGTGAGTGGTTTAAAATAATCTCCGGGCTCTGGAAGTATCACAGTGTTGACTGAGGGAATGTGCAGTGCTGGTGCAAGTATTTCACAGGCTATGAAGAGAAATTAATCCTTTTAGATTTGGATCCATGTGGCCTCAGATGTATGTTCAGCACTGTGAAATGGCACTGCTCTTTGACCGTCAGCAGAATTTCCCTAAAAGCCTGTACGGATATGGCGAATTAGGAACCTGGTTTCCAAAGTCGCGTCGTTTCGAACACTCTGTGAAGGATTTGTTAAATGATTAACGACTAATGTAGGTTGTAAACATTGGCGTCAGAACGTACTCGCTTTTATTGAGCCTCTCATAGGTTGAGCTTGAAATAACAATAAACGAATTTGAACGTTTAGAATGAGCCCCATGAGAAAATCAAAGGGTTCGATCACAGTGGCGGAGAGAATGGAGAATAGCTAATGTCTCTGGCTCTTTCTCTGTGAGAGCATTGGTATGCATGCTGACTCCTTATCCCTTTGTGTTTTCTTGTGTTTGTCAGAAGGGATGTGTTTGAACAAGATTTCATGAATTTGAATGAGAAAGAAGGTTTTTTCTTTGATGATGCATTTGGCCTGTGTGTTTGCAGAAATCATTGTGATGTCTTTATGAGGAGTGTGTGGAATACATCATAGACAGTAACAGAAATGTTGAAAAGAAGAACAGAGAGAGAGAAAGTCAAAGACTGTGTCCGAGATGACCTGAGTATTGAGCAGTCACTTGTGTGCAGGTTTGTTTATGTGTTTGTACGTGTGCATGCCTGCTTTTGTTGTTGTGGGCATTTGTGCATTAGAAAGGGTTTAGACTCATGACCTTATTGATTAATGAAGAACATTTATTCATTTGTCAGATGCTTTTATCCAAAGTGACGTACACCGTTTTACATCATTTGTCGCAAAGTACTGAACGTTAAAAGTAATATGACGGTACATATTATGTGAAGTAATTTAAGTGTGCGTTGAAGAGATGTGAAAAAATTTTAACTGATATATTTTGAGAAACATGATTTGTATTTTCATATTAATAATAATGTTATTCAAATGTAGAAATGTGCATTTTAACATGAAATAAAATGGATATTAACCCTAGTTTTACTTAAAACTATAAAGGCTAAATTATTTTAAGTAGTAAATTAAAACAGATTGCTGGAGTTTGTTTTACAAGAAAATGCCATTACATTCTTTCAAAATATAATGTTTAATTCAATACATTAATTGCCATTCTTTGTAATTATTCGTAAAACTTACTAGAGTGAAAATTGTTTTAAAATAAATCCTACATAATTTTTTTTCAGTGCATTTTATGTTATTGATCATTTTGTAAACGATTCATCCATGCGTACATTTCAGTTTTCTTTATTAAATTTACCACAAATCAGTTTCCATTACAGATTTGCGTAAAACTTTTGCAAAATTTAATAAAAAGTTGATAAAAAAGCGACAGTTGCGAATTGACAGTGTTTCCATTAAAGGATTACTCCACCACAAAATGAAAATTTTGTCATTAATCACTTACCCCCTTGTCGTTCCAAACCCGTAAATACTTTGTTCGTTTGGAACAAAGTTTGCTGGATACGCTGTTCTCGTTCAAATCAAAGCATAAATATACGTAGAAAATGTATCCGTGTGGTGCGACTGACACAGAACAGCGTATGCAGTTTGCGTCCAGCGGATATTCTCCAAAATGGCACTACGCTGACGCGAAGGAGACGAATTGTTGAATAAAAATGTTTTTTTTTCTTTGCGTACAAAAAGTATTCTCGTCGCTTCATAAAATTCAGATTGAACCACTGATGGTAGATGTATGACAATGTCTTTCATACTTTTCTGGGTCTTGACAGTGGTGTTTACCTGGCAGGCAATGCGACAGTCACAAACCTCAATCCAAAATATCTTAAATTGTGTTCCAAAGATGAACGAACCTTTACTGGTTTGTAACGACATGGGGGTAAGTGATTAATGACAAAAGTGGAGTAACCCTTTAACCGATGTTATGCGACTAAAACAAAATTTTTTCCTTTCGCGATAAGCCATGGCAATGGATGTTGTTAGCTTTACATATGTTGCAGCCACTGCACTGGCCATTATTTTTAATTGAAGGAGATCTGTATCTTTAGTGAAGCAACACAGAGAGCCGCTTCTGGGCCGCTTCTAAAATGTGCTGCGGAGCGGCTGGTATAAACATAAGCATTGACTAGAGTTGCCAGTGGCCATGTTGGAGCCGTAATGCACCACAGACAGTGTAAACAAAGGGTTGAAGTAAAAGTCAATTCCAGAACAAAAATGTACAGATAATTTATTCAACCCCTTGTCATCCAAGATGTTCATGTCTTTCTTTCTTCAGTGGTAAATATATTAGGTATAGGATTTCTCTCCATATAGTGGTCTTCTATGGTACCACGAGTTTGGACTTCCAAAATGCAGTTTAAATGCAGCTTCAAAGGGCTCTAAACAATCCCAGCCGAGGAAGAGGGTCTTATCTAGCTAAGTGACCGGCCATTTTCTAAAAAAATTACAATTTATATACTTTTTAACCTCAAATGCTTGTCTTGTCTAGCTCTGCATGAACTCTGTGTATTCCGGTTTAATACAGCTAGGGTATGTCGAAAAACTCAAATCTCTTTTTCTTCTCCAACTTTAAAATCATCCTACATCACTGTTTTACCTTTTTTGTAAAGAGCGTTTGATCTTTTTTGTGTGTTCACTTTGTAAACATTGGGTTGGTACTTCTGCAGCAGTATAGGGCGGGTTTATGCACATTTTGAAGTATTGCATCAGAAAAAAATTTCCTTAATTTGCAAAAACTACAATTGCTTGAGATGGTTTTTGACTTGTGTGAAAAAGGGTTAATGTGAATAATGGTGGAAATGCATTTCCTGAATAAATTTGTCCATGCACATCAAAAAAGTAATGTGACTTTTTGCGCTATGGGACGGCATAACCTGACTAACCAGTAGACCGATCTCATTACACAGCATCTGAAATGTTATGGTTATTCTGAAATGCCTGAGCAAAGTCTGTTGTCAAAGTATTTCTGTCTAATTGCCTCCCAGAATTGTCTGTAGCCCAGTTGTTGTTGGTTACGACAGTCACTGTGTCAGATGTGATTTTCACTCCTAAAATCTTGTCGTGTCATGAACAAGTCAGACTACACGTTGCTACCCAACGTGTGCTCTGCCATCGATACAGCGGGACAAGACAGAAGATGCCATGAGCGTAAACAAACAATGGCTAGCAAACAGCCCTGTCTTGTCATCAGAAAAGCCCAAAAAGGAATGAAAACCTGACAGTGGACACAAATCTGTATTGCATGAAGTGGACAGTATGAACTGTCAAAGAGAACTGAGGTAAAAATTTTATTTAACCTTTTTCAGTCTGTCACTACCTCCCTCGAGGAAACATCACAAACATCTCCTCCAATTCAAAATTCCACCCAGCAGGACCAATGCAATTGTTTCTGTTTTGTTTTGGCCTGTTTGAAGCATGTACGAAGCTGCTTCTGTGCTCCTATTGGCCGGTGTCACAGATGTGACGCCACTCGTCGATCAAAAAAAAAGAAAGAAACAAGCTAGGCTCTCTGTGGTGATATCGTGAAGCATCGCAGACGTGGCGTCAGTTGTCGTCCACTATGACACACTACACAAGTTGAACCGATTGAATCTTGCAGCGCGATGCCCATTGTCATTTACGAACCCCCACGACACACTACAAGCAGACCGTGCCAAAATCAGGCTAAAATCCTTTAAAAGCAGTTCCCAAACAGCAGGCATCCACCTCCGAAATGACCTCATTTATTGTGTTTCGTCTGCTCACTCTGAGGCGCAAGTAATTTAATATGTACGAAAATGATTATATTCAGTGGCTTGTCCAACTTTTCTTAGTGATATTTAGTGCCAGTTTATCAGGAAGTGATGATTTTGTTCTGTTTGACTTGGATGGAAACGGTCCTTATTCACAATCACAAATGTTTTTTGCGATAGTCCAATTTTGCGCATAAGTTAATTTCGCAACTTTGGATGGAAACCCAGCTACTAAAATCAACCTCTATTCAATCAATAACTGATGGAACCAAGACTTTGCTCTACAGGGGCGGATCTACCGGGGTGGCCTAAGAAAAAGCTGTGCCACCCCACCTGCCACCCCAGAATTATCACAGAAAAAAATCTAAATGTAATCAGTGTTTCATGTGCTGCTTTTCAGCCGCAGCGATAACGCAAAATAATGGCAGAAACACGTCTTTCAATAAAATGTGTATTCGACTTCATTAACTAATGACTCTTACGAACTGGTTTGTGTCAAAAACACAAAGCGCGGCCCAGTTCACTAACGAATTGTTTTACATTTGTTCGTGAATCAGATAATTACTGCTTCTCGGCTAACTCAGAAGTCCTC
>JAHKKF010506738.1:0-21176 GCA_019740295.1 Labeo calbasu
TTCTATTTGACTGAAGCAAAGAAAGACATGAACATCTTTGATAGCATTAGGGTGAGTGGATTATCAGGAAATTTTTATTCTGAAATTCTGGAAGTGAACTTCTCCTTTAACACCACAGCTTGAATGTATCGAGTTAACAACCCTGTCCATGTTAAAATCTAGTTTCCAGATGCAACTGATCCTGTGCCATCCCATAATTTCTCCTCCAATTTTGTTGCAGCTAAAACAGACCCGGAGTTCAAGGCGTTCCTGGCTGAGAGGAACCCCAGGCAACAGCACTCCTCCACGCTGGAGTCCTACCTGATCAAACCCATTCAGAGAGTCTTAAAATACCCACTACTCCTGAGGGAGCTTCACTCTCTCACCGACCCTGACAGCGAGGAACATTACCATCTGGATGGTAAATATGGAGATTTAGATACTAATTGAGCATAATGTTAGACCATGGGTGAATCTGTTTGTAGTGTAATCACCTCTTTTGAGCTTCCAAGCAGGCTTTGAAGACTTTCAAAAAGACAACGTCATTGAAAACAGGATTTTGCTTGCTGTTTTGAAATTCGTTTACCCTTGCAGTTCAGATTGTTTATCAATTCTTAGCCAGTGTAAAATATAGTAGTTTTATCTGCAAATGATTAGCCAATCAGTAGGGCTGCACGATTACTCGAATTAAAATTAAATCACGATTTTTGCTTCGTGCACTTTATCAAATTGCATTTTAAAGGATTAGTTCACTTCAGTTGAAAATAAATTAAGGTTTTTGAGGAAACCATTCCAAGATTTTTTTCTCATATAGTGGACTTCAATGGTGGCCAACGGGCTCAATGTCCAAACTGCAGTTTCAGTGCAGCTTCAAAGGGCTCTACACAATTCTAGCTGATGAATAATAGTTTTATCTAGTGAAACGATCAGTCATTTAACCATAAATGCTCATCTTGCACTAGCTCTGTGATGCGTGTCTTCACGCATTACGTAATCATGTTGGAAGGTCACGCAGTTCTTCGTCTGTGTACTTTGGTTTCAGAATGGTAGGGTAGAGTGAAATCTCCATCTCGTTTTCTCCTTCAACTTTGAAATCATCCAACGTTGTTGTTTTGTAAAGGGCGTTTGACTTTCTTTGCACATTTCTTTGTAAACATTGGGCCGGTACTTCGGTCTACATCATGCGTGGTGATTATGTAATGTGTAAGGTTGAGCTAGTGCAAGACTAATATCTGTGGTTAAAAAGTATATAAATTGAATTTTAGTTTTAGAAAATTTTGCTATATAAGACCCTTATTCCTCGGCTGAGATCGTGTAGAGCCCTTTGAAGCTGCATTGAAGCTATCAGGACATTTTTATTCTGGAAGTGAAGTAATTCTTTAATTCTGTTTGCTGCATGTTTCAGAGTGAAGCACATTCCTGTGTTTTGATTTACACACGAGCAGCTCGTGACCCAGTGTTTTCAGTGTCTCAAAGCTCCTTTAGCTTTAAGCATTCTTGCCGTTTTCCTCCAAAACAAAAGCTTAATGTTTGAAAATGTAGTAAAATAATGAAGCAAATGTCAAATATGGCAAGAGAATTAGATTAATCCAGTCCTGACTGTTTTTGTAATGTCTGACCTTCTCTGTAAGTCTTTAGTTGCGGTTTATTGAGTCTCTTATTTTTTTCTAGTCGCGATGAAAGCAATGAACAAAGTGGCCAGTCACATAAACGAGATGCAGAAGATTCACGAGGAGTATGGAGCCGTGTTTGACCAACTCATCAGCGAGCAGAGCTCTGACAAGAAAGAGGTACAATTCCAATAGTTTCTGCAACAAATATTGTAATGCCACCAGACTTGGTTTTTCAACATTGTTTACTCATCCCAGGTTGCTGATCTGTCAATGGGTGACCTCTTATTGCATGACACGGTAGTCTGGATCAACCCACCCTCTTCTCTCATGAAGGGGAAGAGAGACCCAGAGCTGGCTGCGTTTGGTGAGTGTTTGTAAAATGCTTCCTCCAGAAATAGAATCCTGTTCTCTTATTCATTAGCCTGTTCCCTACAGTAATGGTTCCCTGCATCAGTAAAGGCCAGATGTATCTTTGGGCACAATGGCATTAGAGGAACCACCTTGTCCTGTGGCTCTTAAGGCATAAAAGTTGCATTTATACACAAGGCTTCTTTCCCCTCCCCCTCGGCTAAGACATTTTCGAAGAACTCTTTAGATGCTTTAAAAAATGGGTCAGTTTGTTATTGAAGTTAGCAGTATTTCACCAGGTCACGTTTTTACTGTGGCTATTCTGAAAAGAGCCCCAAGCATCTCTATTGTGAATGTTTAGCGTTGTATGGTTTTATGTGTCTTAATGTTTTATTTCATTTTTTCCCTCAGTTTTCAAAACGGCAGTTGTTTTTGTGTATAAAGACTGCTCCAAGCACAAGAAAAAAATCGTAAGTGCTTTTTCCCTTTCTTCATTATTCATTAATAGAGATCTGACATAGACTTTAAGTGCTCACAGACTAGCACTTTTAAGAGGTGTAGTTTTTGTTTTTTTATTGAACGGCATATCGAGTGTGAGGATGCCCTTTTCTTGTGCTTGATTCATTTCTGCCATCTCTTTAGTTTATTTCACATGGCCAACAAAACTGTGACCACTGACTTTGAGACCTTTGACTTCTTTGTGCTATTATACAACTGTAATGTGATGTAGAGGATATATCTCTCCCCTAACTTCCTATTTTCATTGTGTCGGTTGGTTGGTGCAATTAAAGATGTATTTTAAGTGTTCTTAATCTATTTTTGCTGTTATTTTGTCTCAGGGTGGATCTCACAGAGCATCAATCCTGGATGAGAGAGACCCTTTTCGTTTCAGACACATGATCTCTACAGACGCTCTCCAAGTTCGCAACCTCCCTAGTAAGTATTGGTCAACTAGTCTCATTCTTTTCCCACAGACCTATTGCTTTAGATTCACTTTGACAATGCAAGTAATGTATTTTACATCCCATGACACTCAGTGAAGTTTGCTTTTGGCTCAGTGGAGCTTATTATGGGTTCAGGCCAGAATGTTGCTATTCCCTATTGATGACTGGGGGTCAAAAGGTCATCCTACAGGAACTTAGGGTCTGCATTCTGGTTCACTGTCCCAGGATCTGTCTCTTCCATGAGGTTCATTAACCCAGTGCTGATCTCAGAGGTTTTGTACTTTACAGGGTTTCCCACAGTCCTTGTGTTAACCTGACGTTTCTTTCATTTCAGATTCAGAGGGGTCTGCAATGTGTGAGATCGTTCACATGAGGTCAGAATCTGAAGGGAGACCCGAGAGGACCTTTCACATCTGCTGCAGGTGAGATGAGGTTCAGAAGCCACACATCTGACCGGAAAACTAAATGATAGATCAAAGAGCATAATTACTCCTGGAATAAACTTAACTTTAACAATCTCTCTGGCTCTAGTCCTTTAACTAAAAAAGTGTTTTCCAAGAGACATAATGTTCTATTTTTGTCTAGACTGAGACATGTGAATGAAATGAAAATTCTGTCATTACTTATCCTCATGTGGTTACAAACCCGTAAGACCTTCATTTATCTTTGGAACACAAATTAAAATATTTTTGATAAAATCCAACATTCGTACATATGCTGTAAAAAGAAATTCCAGGACTTTTCATGCACTACTTGTTTGATTTTCAAGAACTTCAATCAGAGCTCAGATATGTCTTTTATTTCAAATTCTAAATAAAGAGAAATGGATAGATACAAAATATACTAATAAAAATTGCAAAATAAAGTGAAGCACATGCTAAGTATTACTAGTAAAGTATTACAAACTATACTACGCTTTTACTATAGTAAACTATAGTTTTATGAAGTCCCGATCTAAATCAAATGATTCACTATGCAAATTTGCAAATCCACTCTGAAGTTCCGATCTACAGCAAAAGATTTGCGATTCACACTCAAAGGTTCTGATCTACAGCAAAAAACCCGCTCCGATGGGCCAATCTAAATCAAATCATTCTCAATTCATGATTAGCGTTCCGAAGTTTCGATCTACAGCAAAAAATTTGTGAAACTGCTGTGAAGTTCTGATCTAAATGAAATGATTTGCGATCCACACTCCGAGGTTCCAATCTGAATCAAAAGATTTGCAATCCATGCTATGAAGATCCGATCTAAACCAAAAGATTCACAAATGTGCCCGTAAGTTTCAATCTAAATCAAATGATTCACGATTCATGCTCCTAAGTTCTGATCTACAGCAAATGATTCGCAATTCACACTCGGAGGTTTCGCGAGTTTGAGTTTTAAAAAAAGCTCAGATTCACCCATCACTACGTGCTCTTTAAAATCGTTACAAGTGATGTTGAAAGTCAAAAATGAATAGCTCTTTTAATTTGCTCTGGTTTTTGCTAATGTTTGAAATGAATGATCGAAGTCACGAGTTTGAATCAATCAGAGCGGTTCCATCTTAAATTACTCAATTGATTTGGTTGATTTGTTCCTCTTTTCGCATCTTCAGCAATGTTTACACAAAACTGTCTATGCTCCTACTTTTTTCTGACATTTACTGAAATAAGTGAAAAGGTATTATTTTTTTGAACTGCGTGAAAAGATATTTACAAATACTTTTTGGAACCACTGTTAAACAATATATTTCTAATGTTTCTCAGTAAAAAAAACTTGAATGTGCTTTTTCTTTTTAGCTCTCCAGAGAGTAAAAAAGACTTCTTGAAGACGGTTCATTCTATCCTGAGGGACAAACAACGGCGTCAGTTAATGAAGACTGAGAGTTTACCTCCAAATCAGCAGTACATTCCCTTCGGAGGGAAGCGGCTTTGTGCGCTAAAGGGTTCACGACCCACAATGAACAGAGCGGGTATGTTGGGGACGTCTGACGCAAATTGAACATTGATTACTTTTTTCTGCAACACTTCCCTTCTCTCTGCTGCTCTCCTTATATGCCTGCTAACTCTCCCACTGAGTCGCTTTCCATCTTACTCTTGTTAACACGATTAACGCTGCAGTTTTGTTTTTTTGGCTTTAGGGTGAACTGATTATTACGTAACATTTAAATCCTAATGTCCACCAGACAATATTGCCGCTTTTGTTCCTAAAAAAGAAAACTGTGTGCTGAATTCTCCTCCTTCTCTTCCAGCTTCAGCCCCATCTCGAACCCTTGGCCGCCGGAAGCTGATCCGTAATCGTTTCACCATAGACACGAGTGTGGTTTTTGACGATGGCTCGTCCCAGGATCTCTCACCCATCACCCCGACCGAGCCCCCACTGTCTTCGCTCCAGAAACCCATCCAGCAGCCCATCCGAGACACGGACCGCTGGGTGGAGGATCAGTTTGACCTGCAGCACTACGAAAACCAGGACGACGTGAAGGAGACGGACATCCTCAGTGACGACGATGAGTACTGCCAA
This sequence comes from Labeo calbasu, assembly GCA_019740295.1. NCBI lineage: Eukaryota > Metazoa > Chordata > Actinopteri > Cypriniformes > Cyprinidae > Labeo > Labeo calbasu. Next base: position 5,390 of record JAHKKF010506738.1, read on the forward strand.
TCTGTCCGGAGCCCTTCCTCTGATCCGAGTCTGGAAGAGTCTTTAGAGGCCCTTTCAGTGGAAGGAGACGAAGACAAAGGTCTCAATGGACTTTCGGACGACAAGCCTCAGAAATCCCACGCCCCCCTGAAGCTGACCCTCCTGAGAAAGCAGTGCGCGGTGGAGGGTGTCGCTGCTGAGAGGGACTGTGAGGTTATTTGGGTTCGCAGGGACGATTTTAAAAACAGCTGCAACAGTGACATCTTCTGAGCGGAGAGGGAATGTGTGAGCTGGGATGTTTTGTTTTATAGACTCGTGCGAGAATAAGGCAGAAACCTACTGAGTCCAAGCCTTCACGGACACGATGCACTGACAATCCTACTGAAAGCCAGAACTGAAGAACTTTGCACCATAAAAATATCAATGCAGACTTCCTGCCATTTAAGTCCGGAAATCACAAGGAACTTTTAAAGATGCCAACTGTACAGCCAGTGTATTTATAGAGGCTTCATACTGACAGAAAGGCAGCTACATTCAGTTCTTTCAGTTGATCTTGCTGTATTTTTGTTGTCGTTTTGTTTCAAACACAAGATCGTGGTTGATTTGTTCAGTTGTGCTTCGTATACTCCTTTTTATTCAGGGATTTGTGACTTGACGCTTCGTATAACCTCGCTAGTTCTTCGTAATGGCTATAAACAGGTGATTTTGTCGAGCGTGGCAACATTCCCTGAAAATGCCACGAGTTAAGCTAGCTGTTTAATGCCATTCCTGTTACAATTCCAACAGTTCCTTGCTAGCTGTCTTTGTTCCCTTTTGTTCATAGGTCACCAGCAACACAGTATTAACAGTCACTGTTCACCAAACACATGCACACACAGAAATGATGTTCTGCTTGAATACTGAAGAACTGCAATAATGTAATTCGTTTTTTAGTTTTTAGAAATCAAACTACCCGTAATCCTCGCACAGTGAGCTTTGGTATGCTTGTGAACTCACCAGCCAGACATTTAGGTGCATAAATAAGGTATTTTAAATCCAGACACCCCTACAAAGTAATAAATGTAGCAGATTTGTCCTGTTCATACTGAATTTGTCTCGGTGAGAATGAGATTTTTGAAGAGTTTGGGTCTTTTATGGTATTTTGTACTATGGGAAAGATAAAGACGCACATGTTACCCCCCCGCACATGTATTTTAAACATAAGAGATGCCCTTCCACGTGAAAAAACAATCACTGCACCTTCAGCCATGGATCCCTTTTAGTGGAACTGACTGTATTTAAGACAAGTGTAAAAACTCCTTGCTTTTACCCTCTGCCTTTTTAAAACTGTGTATGTTCATACTGTGGAAATAATTATTAACCTAAAATAAATTTTCCTAATTTATATTTGCAGTTTTATCCAAATAACTTTGTACGTGGTCTGTTCTTTGTCAACACGGCACCCGTTTGCTGTGTTTTAAATAAAGTTTGGTGTGATTTTTTTTAACACAGTGGTTTGTCTTATTAGAAACAAATTCAGCAGATTATCCCTGCGTTCCATTCGGAAGTGTTCATCCCTATGCCCTAATCCCTTCAAAGTGTTTACCCTCCGGAGTGAGAGCTTTGAAGGGTTAAAGGGAGTAGGGAACAAAACAATTGTTTCTTGAAGTGCCCTTCTGCATCATCATCCCGTGCCCACACGGAGGCGCCGTCGTCATGGAAAGAATCAGCACAAAGGATCATGGGTCCATCAGTTGTACCCTTTGAAATCCTTCATTCCGAAGGGCCCTTTGAAGTGGCCAGTTTTGAGGGATAAAATACGATTGGAGATTTCGACATACCCTAACTGTCTTGAGTCAGAAAATAACAGAATTTCCTTGGCTGGGATCGTTTACAACCGCATTTGGGATCGTTTAAAGCCACATTTAAACTACATTTTGGAAGTTCAAAATCGGGGCACCATAGCAGTCCATTATATGGAGAAAAATGCCGAAATGTTTTCCTCAAAAAGCATTATTTCTTTATGACTGAAGAAAGAAAGACATAAACGTCTTGGATGACAAGGGGGTGAGTACATTATATGTGAATCTTTGTTTTGGAAGTTGACTCCTTTAAGGTCTTTACACACTGAGTCTGCAAGTCTTGTCCGAAATTTTAGCACTTTTAAAAATAAATACGACCTCCCGTTGTGTCAGTCATGTTTGCCAACGAAACATTCGTCCGTCATAAAAAAAAAAAAACCCCGGATTGGATTAAAGTTTCTGAGTTTTACGCATCTGTAGCAATGATTTTGACGTTGCGTGTTTTTGACGAATTTTGACAAATCCGAAAGAATGCATACGAAAATTTTGAAGTCTGAAATTTTCGCACTTTAAAAAATAAATACGACTGCTTGTGTCAATCACATTTACACACTGCCTCCGAAACGTTTGTCGTTAAAAAAACACGGCTTGGGTTCAACTTTCTCTGTTTTTCCGCATCTACAGTAATAATTTTAAGATGTGATTTGACTATTCTGAGCCACCATGACGAATTCTGATAAATTCTAAAAAAAAAAAAAAAATCGCACGTTCAAAAACAAATATGACCAAACATTGTGTCAATCACGTTTACACACTGCCTCCAAAACTTTCGTTTGTCATAAGATTAAAAATCAGACTGGGTTCAATTTTCTCCATTTTTCACGTCCGCAGCAAGCATTTTGAGAGGTGTTCTGACAATTCTGAGCCACCGTGACTGTGCATGACGAATTCAGACAAATACGAAAAAACGCATACAAAAATTTTGGAGTCCGAAATGTTTGCATGTAAAAATAAATAAATAAATAAAATGAAATAAATAAATACGACCTCACGTTAAGTCAGTCACCTTTACACACTGCTTCCGAAACTTTCATTCGTCATAAAAAATCGGATTAGGTTCAGGTTTTCTGCATTTTTCGCAACTGTAACAATAATTTTGGTGAGGTGTTTTCACAATTCTGAGCCACCGTGATGTTTTGTGCGTGACGAATTCTGACGAATACGAAAAATGCATACAAAAAATTCACACTCAGTGTGCAAGGACCTAGGCTTTATAGACGGGCAGCTACATGTTCTTTCAGTTGAACTTACTGTATTTTTTGTTGTTATTTTGTTTTAAACATAAGATTGTGGTCGATCTGTTCAGGTGTGCTTCATATCCTCCTTTTTATTCAGGGAATCATGACTTGACGATTTGTATAACACACTAGTTTTTCGTAATGGCTACACGCAGGTGATTTTGTGGAGCACGGCCAAAGCCAATAGCAGACAAGCCAACCTTTAACCAAAAAAGCGTTAACGGCTAAACCTACCGCTTGTGGAAAAGGCTGTTTTTTTTTTAGAATTGATGATAATGGAGGAGCTGAATAAACAGCTTTTTAGAGGAAACAGCTTATTTAATTAATCAGCCACCTACTGGCTAATTGTCAACATGTTTTACACTAAACAATAGTCAAAAATTACTGACTTTTTGCGACGGATGGGGTTCAGCATACAGCACTTCCCATTTATTCCTATGGTATCCGTAAATGGTGAATGAGTGCAGCACAATTTTGAACTGATATCCAATGACATCAAGGCTGTAATGTGATTGGTTTTCAAGGCACACGTGATCCAAATTGACCGTTACCCGTTCTCCAATAGTAATAACTTCTCATCTCCCAATAGTAAGAAAACATTTACGGCAACATTCCCTGAAAATGTCATGACAGTTAGGCTAGCTGTTTAAGGCAAAAAAAAAAAAAAAAGACTCCCCTGTTCTGATTGGTTTATTCAGTGCGGATACTGCTACCTGATTGGTGCCTATAACGAAAACCCACCCCAACATCTAATCCTAATCCTCATAGAGAGAAACAGGGGAATGGTAATCTCACTCAGATTTTGACACCACACTGAAATGTTTCTGAAAATGTCCTTGTCCTATCAAGTATAACCTCAAGATGGCAGTGAAGCGCTACACCAACTACCTGACAACAAACCGCCGCTTTTTTCCCTCATGAAATTGCATCCGTAATGACGTTCCCGAACACAAAATAGAAGGTCTACAAAATCTTTTCTACATTTTCCACCCGCAGACATAATACAAGTGAGTCATATTTAATGGGCACTCAACCAGTGCCAGCATTTTCTCCTCTCCATTCCTCTCCTGCGGGTTGTTTTTGTCCTTGCATGAGGCAAAAGCGTTTTAAGCAGAGTTGTTGCCATTAGTAGTTCCTGCTCTTGATACATTATTATATCAAGAACAGTTTGAATCATCAGCTGCTCTTTTTGTAGCATAATATGCTCAGTGTTTCACAATTTCTTAGGCTAGTATTTAAAATTGATACATTTCAGGGATCCATGTAATTTTAATTCCAGCTACTTATTAGGCTAATTATCTACTATATAATAATATTTAAATTAGCAATTGTATACAATGCATATATTGTGTACATACTTTTTTTATATAATGCCTACATTTAAAACCCCATTTGATGTAAATACAACAGTAGTTGTAGACATATATGTAGGACCCATGTTAGTTTGGTCGTTAGATTTATAAAACAAGGTGTTTTCACAACTTTATAGTTATTACTATGACTATTTATGATATTTACTATTATAGATTTTGATCATTTTTTCATGTTCATATGGATTCATTTGGACCGCAATTTAAACCAAGTGTACTAGAACAAGTTTTTGCTCTGCTGTCGAGAAACCAATTTTGATTTAGAAAATGAACCACCATTAACCTTGTTTACTGTAACTACAACACTCATATCTACCATTAAAGGAAAAATAAATAGGATGTGCCATTTGCTAAAAAGCACATCACATTTCTATTTCAGGTAGCTGACAGACCATGAGAGCCTGAGGGAAGAATGTTACCGAAACAACACACTAAGGGAAAGTGTCTCGCATAATAACATCAATTTTGGAAATGTAAGCTTTTGAAAATTGTTCCTAACACTTCCTTATCAGTCCTGTTCTTGAAGAAATAATATGTACTGTCAGGTAAGTACAGTAAGTTTTAAATGCCATATAATAAGCTAATCTATTGAATGTGCTGGAATTGTATTGTTTTGACTAGGTAGTTGGACTTCCTGATCATTGAACTTCCTAGTTATGGGTTACGAAATGATTTGTTGTGGTCAATCTCCTTTATGGATTGTGATTATTTTCACCTCTTAAAACATTTCTATTCTTTCCACACACTTCAGCTTGCTGACTAGTCAATTTTAATGAATAATAAATCATAAACGTGTCAATAGATGCACTCAGGTAAAAACGCGACCATGCATTATTTGAAATGCTCCAGGATTTACTTCTCTCCAGCCAGCCACAGTTGATCATCAATATTAGCTTTGCCACTTGCAGACACCACCAACAGAGGGTTGAAAAGAGCTTTGAGAAGAAATCATGGATGAGCTGCTGAATCAAACACATGAAACATTCATCAGACTGAGGAGAAGAAGAATCCTATGTGTTGATATACTAGCTTTGATTTGTGCTTTTTTCGGCTTTCTCTGTGTAGCCGTGATCACAGGGTCACTGAGGTGGAAACTCACTGTACGCTCTGAATCATGGGCAGAATATGAAGGACTTTGGACTAAATGTTCTTTTAACCATGATGCCAGTTCATTAACATGCAAAGCCTATTTAGATCCAGCCCCGTGGTCAGCTCGTTACTTTGTAACTCTCTCTTTGGTTCTGGCTGCGGCTGCATGGATCACTTCACTCATGAGCACTCAGTGCAGCCGTCCCGACAGTGCCAGGCGCTGCCTGATTGGAGCAGCCTGTTTGCACCTGCTCGCTTCACTCACCACTCTCATCCCTGTGTCCTGGACGGCACTCAGCATCTTCCATGCCGATCGTGGTCTGAGCTCCATTCGTTTCCACATGGGGGAGGATCTGTTTGTAGGCTGGCTGGCCTCGTGTTTGCTATGGACAGCAGGGTTGTTGCAGTGCTGTTCTGGGCCCCTCGACAGGGCAGGAGAAGAAACAAGCATCGCTGAGCCACAGTGGCATCAGTCTGGACACACTGTTCAGCTCAGCCAGCCTTTTTGCTCATGCAAATGCATGCATTAGGGAATTGTAAAAATTGTTGAGTTGGTAACAGTATGGATTGTCTTTTTAAATTCACTTATAAATAAGGAAAATAAAGCTGAATGAATAATATGTGCTACAACTGATGACTTTGCATCATGTTAAAGGAATAGTTCTGGCAAAAATGAAAATTCTGTCATTAATTACTTCATGTTGTTCCAAAGCCGTAAGACCTTCATTCATCTTTGGAACACAAATTAAGGTATTTTTGATGAAATCCAAGAGCTCTCTGACACTGTATAGACAGCAAGGTTCCTACCACAGTCAAGGCAAAGAAAAAAGTAAATAGTCCTTGTGACATCAGTGGTTCAACCAGAATTTTACGAAGCTAAGAGATTACTTTTTGTATGCAAAGAAAACAAAGCTAACAACTGTCACCCCAGTACCGTTTTGGGTTAAATATATTCTCGTAGCTTCGTAAAATTATGGTTGAACGACTGATGTCACATGGACTATTTTAACGATATCCTCTACCTTTCTGGGCCTTGAACTCTCTCCCTTGCTGTTTATGCAGGGTCAGAAAGCTGTCGGATTTGATCTAAAATATCTTAATTTGTGTTCCGAAGATGAATGAAGGTCTTACGGGTTTGAAACAACGTGAGGGTGAGTAATTAATGACAGAATTGTCATTTTTGGGTGAACTATGCCTTTAAGGTGTATAATTTAGTGAATAACATTTTTAGTTTTTTTATCTTCTGCTTCTCCCTTTGCTGTTATAATATGTATCCAACAGGTGGCGTTGTGTTCCACCATTTGGCAAAAACGAGTTTTTAATTCACTGTGGCGTTGGTAGGTCCGATTCAATTTACCGAATCTCATGAAGAGGACCGAATGCAGTCTTAACTTAAAAGTGTTTCAAGAATTATGTCTGATTTTTGATAACTGCTGCTTTTCGCTGTATTTTATTATATTATATTTTATTATATTAACAATATGTGTTCAATCTCTCACAGTATAAACAAAGTTATAATTTGCAAGATAGTTATCTACAAAGCGCTGCGAATCATTTCAACCGAGTCAATCAAGAATCGGTTCAAAAGAACATTTCGTGCGAACATGACATCGTCACTATTTTTGCGGACTGTCCAGTGCACACATATATTTTTAACATTAACTAATTACGTGGAATTGTCTAACTTCCTATGACAGCATTCGACTCAGTTTGCCTCAAACGGATTGTGACATCTCACTGAATATGTGGCTAGTTTGAATAGAAAAACAGAAATAGAAAAAGACACTAAAAGCAATTTAAAACCCTGCAAACTTATCTTCAATCTGTGTGAACTTAAAAATGAAGAGAACGTCTTGAAGAAAGCCAAACGCTTAGGAGATTTTGCTTTAATCCTGCGTCTGGATCATGAGTCTGTGAGAGGAACGCGCTCTTTACTATCCTCGCGGTGCGCGGGGCGCTACAAGTATTTGAAGGGATGAACAAAGGATATCAGCACAAAATCCTACCTGAGATATCTTGAAGAATACGTTACGTCGTGGATTTACGGGGAAAGGATGATAACGTGTTGTTTCTGAGGCAATAACTGGCTTTTTTCGAGGAGCTGTTTGCATTGCGCGCGATGGGAGGTGAATGGAAGTTGATGAGGGCGCGCTATGGTTCCTTAAATCCAGTTTTATGACATGAAGTTTTTCATTTTTACCTTTTTTGATTACAGAGCCATGGAGAAGCGCAGAAGACTGTTATTTTTCCTTTTTTACTTGATGTCAAAGTTTTACCTTAGTGAGCAGCAGGTCATACGAATTGGTAAGTGATTGTCTCTCAGGACTCGTTTATTGTCACCTGCAGTTATTGATAATTCATAAACTTTCAGTTTTCAGCGTAGAGGGTCTTTGTTGTCACGCACCGCTCTTCAATGGACTTGTTTCAAAAATAGACCGTCTGTCTGATGTTTGATGACCTCTAAATGCATTCAGTTTATGTCGTATCTGCATATCCATGTAGAATAGTCTGCATATTCACATAAATTATCAGCATTATCAAAAATACAGCTAATAAAATAATAATTTGTTTTGATACAGAAGTCTGTATAAGGGTTAAAACTTTGAAAAAATGTTATGAAAACATAAAGCGTGTCAGTTGCTTGTTCTGTTTGTGATGATTTGACCTTTCTTTGCATAAGAAGTTGGCAGGTCATCTGGAAAGTAAACTAACAATGCATGCATGCATTCCTCATTTCATATTAAACCATCAGCAGCATCATCATCGCCGAAATGAGATTTGAGAGATTTGATCACTGGCTCTCCTCTGTGTGTTATTGAGATAAAGCGTCCTGTAGTCACAGTAGTGTCTGATGATTGCTGCTGTCTGACTTTGCCATCACGGTAAATCCCCAAAGCAGTTTTAACAACCTACATTAATCCTCTTTCCTACCCAAGACTGATTTGATGTTCCTCTCCAAATGATGGGACTTCAGTTGAAACAGAAAGCTTGGCATATTGCTTCTGTGGGATGGACTGTGAAATGGAGTAATAGTTTAAATAATAGTTTATATGGACATCCATAAATAAACTAGACGATGAAATGATCTGCATTTAAGTTTACTCTATAGATCTACTCTTAATGTGGGTCATTTTTTTCTTTGGACTTGTGTATAGAGCAGAATGAAAGAGTACTTTAGCCCCAGATGTAACCTTATATTGATTCCACAGGTATTTCATCAGTTCTGTCCCTGGGGGGACTTGGTTTCGACCCCACAATGTGTGGACCCTCTTTATCGGAGACATTTGTCAAAGTTTATCCGATATTGCTGGTTTACAGATGTTCTGTCGTCTTGAACACACAGTGATCTGTCTTTAAGATGGATGTGCGTTGGAGCAACGAATCGTTTTATTTGATAAACTCACACCCTTACACGTACACATGGATTTGGTAGGACTTTTCATATCAGGCTGGAGCTACAGGAGACTGTCCCTATGTGCTCTTGAAAATATGGGTGCACCCTACTGCTGCCTGTCATTTGAATGTTATGATTGGCATATAAACAAGTGCAAGTCGCTGGAGACATGCAGTGATGGTGGGGTTAGTTTGCATAACAGTGAGCTGTAATGGATACATTGACATTCCTTAGCTTTTCACTAATGTTCACGTCAACATTGCCCGACAGGGTACAGCAAGTGCTTCTTTCACAGATTATGGGCAAAGTATGAACTAAAAATAGATACTAAAATGATAGAGAAAGAAACTAGATTTTTCATTTTCCAATTTTCAGTACAGATTTTGAGGGATGTAAACAATAACAATCTAACATACACAATGGTCCTAATGCATTTCTGGTTATACATTTTTAATTTGCATTACTTCTGAGATTTCAAAAAGGTTCACATTTTGATAAAAACATGTTAGCTGTTAATGTTAATAAGTTACAACTGAAGCGCCTCCTGTTACACAAGTCAAATAAATATTTTTTCTTAAAAAAAACTAAAACTAGAAGTGAATTAACTATAAAAACAATATGTCAGTATTTATTTTTAAGGAATATTTACCAGAATTTATTTACCAGAAAAATGTAAATACATAACACAGTATTTCTGGAAAAATAATAATAATAATAATAATAAATTATTTTTAATAAAATAAATTAATTTTAATAAAAGAAATTAATTAGATATGCTTTTGATTATTAAAAAATAATGAAACCATTCAAATTAAATCCCAAAAATGAATGGAAAACTAAAAATTTGCTATATATACTAATTTGCTAAAAATAAAGTGAATTAAAAAAAAATAACAGAATTTATTTACCAGAAAAAATGTAAATACATAAAGTATTTACGTATTTCTAAAAAAAATAAATAGAATATATATATATAAAATCAATTGATTAAAGATGTTTTTGATTTTTAAAATGAATGAAACTATTAAAATGGAATCCAAAAAATTATTGGAAAACATATAATTTGCAAAAAAAAAAGCTGAATAAAAAAAAACCGTATTTCACTGGCATTAAAAATGTCTTTTTTGTTTAACTTTGAATAAATTGCTGTTAGATTATGTAAGTTTCATGATTTCAAATAATTAGACATGCTTTCGATTGATAATTTTTACATTTAGCTATTAAAACAGTCACAAAAATACTATTTAGATATGAATCCTGCATGTTCTGCATGTCTCTGTGTGAATGAATGGTGCAGACATGCGGTTTCATTTACTACGTACGCAATGAAGCGTGTGACGCTCGCTGTGTTTTCAGCCTCCGCCACCTCAATACATGAGAACATGAACACATAAACATAATCTCTAGAACAGCTCTGAGAGTGTATCATGCTCTTCATGAGTATTTTACTTTTTCTCAGATCAGAAATCTTTCTCAGAAAACAGAAACTTAGTTTTCACAGCAACCCATCAAAATTAAAGTTCGGTTTAACTTGAAGAAATTGTGACCAAAATATATTACTTAATTTAATGGTGGTGTTACTACTACTACTACTACTAAAATGTTATAAAAATATATATAAATAGTTTTTTATAGATTTTTTTAGTAACATTTATTAAAAAAAAATATTTACCAGAATTTATTTAGCAGAAAAAAGCAAATATTTCTGGTAAATTATTGTGAATAAAATAATAATAATAAATTATTTTTTCCATAAAATCAGTTAATTAGATATGCTTTTAATTATAAAAATGTAATGAAACCATTAAAATGAAACCATAAATGAAAAACTGAATTTGAAAAAAAAAAAAACTATTTCATAGGTCTTAAAAATGTAATTTTTTGTTTAACTTTGAATAAATTGCTTTAAAATTTTGTAAGTTTCATCATTTCAAATAATCAGACATGCTTTTTCACTGATACTATTTTAATTTAACCATTAAAACACTCAAATGAATGTAAAAAAAATAAAAATAAAATGGAAGTCAAGCAGATTTCATTGGGCCCTACATTTACATAATGCTGCGTCCACACCAGCGAGTCCAAAAAACGGATGCCAGCAAGTAAGTGGTTTGATACAGCCATCTACAAGTTCCTATCAGCGTGAAGGAAAAAAACGAAATTTGTTTACTCGTCTACCCCAAAAATAAATTAAATCATAAATGTGTCCTATATAGGATGTCTACCGATGCCATTTATCATCCCACTGGTTACCAGCACAGATTTTGTGACCGTATGGCAGCAGTTTTGTTAGTGTCGGGCTTTGGTCCAACTGTGTCGGGCAGGACCATTACCGCACGCATTCGTGTTTAAGACCTCCATAAATCATATAATTATTGTCCAACCATACACAAATGACTGTTTTTAAAATCTTAGAGCAGATTTTGTTGAGAATATAGAGCTGGATCAGCTTATTCCTGTGAGTGGTTTAAAATAATCTCCGGGCTCTGGAAGTATCACAGTGTTGACTGAGGGAATGTGCAGTGCTGGTGCAAGTATTTCACAGGCTATGAAGAGAAATTAATCCTTTTAGATTTGGATCCATGTGGCCTCAGATGTATGTTCAGCACTGTGAAATGGCACTGCTCTTTGACCGTCAGCAGAATTTCCCTAAAAGCCTGTACGGATATGGCGAATTAGGAACCTGGTTTCCAAAGTCGCGTCGTTTCGAACACTCTGTGAAGGATTTGTTAAATGATTAACGACTAATGTAGGTTGTAAACATTGGCGTCAGAACGTACTCGCTTTTATTGAGCCTCTCATAGGTTGAGCTTGAAATAACAATAAACGAATTTGAACGTTTAGAATGAGCCCCATGAGAAAATCAAAGGGTTCGATCACAGTGGCGGAGAGAATGGAGAATAGCTAATGTCTCTGGCTCTTTCTCTGTGAGAGCATTGGTATGCATGCTGACTCCTTATCCCTTTGTGTTTTCTTGTGTTTGTCAGAAGGGATGTGTTTGAACAAGATTTCATGAATTTGAATGAGAAAGAAGGTTTTTTCTTTGATGATGCATTTGGCCTGTGTGTTTGCAGAAATCATTGTGATGTCTTTATGAGGAGTGTGTGGAATACATCATAGACAGTAACAGAAATGTTGAAAAGAAGAACAGAGAGAGAGAAAGTCAAAGACTGTGTCCGAGATGACCTGAGTATTGAGCAGTCACTTGTGTGCAGGTTTGTTTATGTGTTTGTACGTGTGCATGCCTGCTTTTGTTGTTGTGGGCATTTGTGCATTAGAAAGGGTTTAGACTCATGACCTTATTGATTAATGAAGAACATTTATTCATTTGTCAGATGCTTTTATCCAAAGTGACGTACACCGTTTTACATCATTTGTCGCAAAGTACTGAACGTTAAAAGTAATATGACGGTACATATTATGTGAAGTAATTTAAGTGTGCGTTGAAGAGATGTGAAAAAATTTTAACTGATATATTTTGAGAAACATGATTTGTATTTTCATATTAATAATAATGTTATTCAAATGTAGAAATGTGCATTTTAACATGAAATAAAATGGATATTAACCCTAGTTTTACTTAAAACTATAAAGGCTAAATTATTTTAAGTAGTAAATTAAAACAGATTGCTGGAGTTTGTTTTACAAGAAAATGCCATTACATTCTTTCAAAATATAATGTTTAATTCAATACATTAATTGCCATTCTTTGTAATTATTCGTAAAACTTACTAGAGTGAAAATTGTTTTAAAATAAATCCTACATAATTTTTTTTCAGTGCATTTTATGTTATTGATCATTTTGTAAACGATTCATCCATGCGTACATTTCAGTTTTCTTTATTAAATTTACCACAAATCAGTTTCCATTACAGATTTGCGTAAAACTTTTGCAAAATTTAATAAAAAGTTGATAAAAAAGCGACAGTTGCGAATTGACAGTGTTTCCATTAAAGGATTACTCCACCACAAAATGAAAATTTTGTCATTAATCACTTACCCCCTTGTCGTTCCAAACCCGTAAATACTTTGTTCGTTTGGAACAAAGTTTGCTGGATACGCTGTTCTCGTTCAAATCAAAGCATAAATATACGTAGAAAATGTATCCGTGTGGTGCGACTGACACAGAACAGCGTATGCAGTTTGCGTCCAGCGGATATTCTCCAAAATGGCACTACGCTGACGCGAAGGAGACGAATTGTTGAATAAAAATGTTTTTTTTTCTTTGCGTACAAAAAGTATTCTCGTCGCTTCATAAAATTCAGATTGAACCACTGATGGTAGATGTATGACAATGTCTTTCATACTTTTCTGGGTCTTGACAGTGGTGTTTACCTGGCAGGCAATGCGACAGTCACAAACCTCAATCCAAAATATCTTAAATTGTGTTCCAAAGATGAACGAACCTTTACTGGTTTGTAACGACATGGGGGTAAGTGATTAATGACAAAAGTGGAGTAACCCTTTAACCGATGTTATGCGACTAAAACAAAATTTTTTCCTTTCGCGATAAGCCATGGCAATGGATGTTGTTAGCTTTACATATGTTGCAGCCACTGCACTGGCCATTATTTTTAATTGAAGGAGATCTGTATCTTTAGTGAAGCAACACAGAGAGCCGCTTCTGGGCCGCTTCTAAAATGTGCTGCGGAGCGGCTGGTATAAACATAAGCATTGACTAGAGTTGCCAGTGGCCATGTTGGAGCCGTAATGCACCACAGACAGTGTAAACAAAGGGTTGAAGTAAAAGTCAATTCCAGAACAAAAATGTACAGATAATTTATTCAACCCCTTGTCATCCAAGATGTTCATGTCTTTCTTTCTTCAGTGGTAAATATATTAGGTATAGGATTTCTCTCCATATAGTGGTCTTCTATGGTACCACGAGTTTGGACTTCCAAAATGCAGTTTAAATGCAGCTTCAAAGGGCTCTAAACAATCCCAGCCGAGGAAGAGGGTCTTATCTAGCTAAGTGACCGGCCATTTTCTAAAAAAATTACAATTTATATACTTTTTAACCTCAAATGCTTGTCTTGTCTAGCTCTGCATGAACTCTGTGTATTCCGGTTTAATACAGCTAGGGTATGTCGAAAAACTCAAATCTCTTTTTCTTCTCCAACTTTAAAATCATCCTACATCACTGTTTTACCTTTTTTGTAAAGAGCGTTTGATCTTTTTTGTGTGTTCACTTTGTAAACATTGGGTTGGTACTTCTGCAGCAGTATAGGGCGGGTTTATGCACATTTTGAAGTATTGCATCAGAAAAAAATTTCCTTAATTTGCAAAAACTACAATTGCTTGAGATGGTTTTTGACTTGTGTGAAAAAGGGTTAATGTGAATAATGGTGGAAATGCATTTCCTGAATAAATTTGTCCATGCACATCAAAAAAGTAATGTGACTTTTTGCGCTATGGGACGGCATAACCTGACTAACCAGTAGACCGATCTCATTACACAGCATCTGAAATGTTATGGTTATTCTGAAATGCCTGAGCAAAGTCTGTTGTCAAAGTATTTCTGTCTAATTGCCTCCCAGAATTGTCTGTAGCCCAGTTGTTGTTGGTTACGACAGTCACTGTGTCAGATGTGATTTTCACTCCTAAAATCTTGTCGTGTCATGAACAAGTCAGACTACACGTTGCTACCCAACGTGTGCTCTGCCATCGATACAGCGGGACAAGACAGAAGATGCCATGAGCGTAAACAAACAATGGCTAGCAAACAGCCCTGTCTTGTCATCAGAAAAGCCCAAAAAGGAATGAAAACCTGACAGTGGACACAAATCTGTATTGCATGAAGTGGACAGTATGAACTGTCAAAGAGAACTGAGGTAAAAATTTTATTTAACCTTTTTCAGTCTGTCACTACCTCCCTCGAGGAAACATCACAAACATCTCCTCCAATTCAAAATTCCACCCAGCAGGACCAATGCAATTGTTTCTGTTTTGTTTTGGCCTGTTTGAAGCATGTACGAAGCTGCTTCTGTGCTCCTATTGGCCGGTGTCACAGATGTGACGCCACTCGTCGATCAAAAAAAAAGAAAGAAACAAGCTAGGCTCTCTGTGGTGATATCGTGAAGCATCGCAGACGTGGCGTCAGTTGTCGTCCACTATGACACACTACACAAGTTGAACCGATTGAATCTTGCAGCGCGATGCCCATTGTCATTTACGAACCCCCACGACACACTACAAGCAGACCGTGCCAAAATCAGGCTAAAATCCTTTAAAAGCAGTTCCCAAACAGCAGGCATCCACCTCCGAAATGACCTCATTTATTGTGTTTCGTCTGCTCACTCTGAGGCGCAAGTAATTTAATATGTACGAAAATGATTATATTCAGTGGCTTGTCCAACTTTTCTTAGTGATATTTAGTGCCAGTTTATCAGGAAGTGATGATTTTGTTCTGTTTGACTTGGATGGAAACGGTCCTTATTCACAATCACAAATGTTTTTTGCGATAGTCCAATTTTGCGCATAAGTTAATTTCGCAACTTTGGATGGAAACCCAGCTACTAAAATCAACCTCTATTCAATCAATAACTGATGGAACCAAGACTTTGCTCTACAGGGGCGGATCTACCGGGGTGGCCTAAGAAAAAGCTGTGCCACCCCACCTGCCACCCCAGAATTATCACAGAAAAAAATCTAAATGTAATCAGTGTTTCATGTGCTGCTTTTCAGCCGCAGCGATAACGCAAAATAATGGCAGAAACACGTCTTTCAATAAAATGTGTATTCGACTTCATTAACTAATGACTCTTACGAACTGGTTTGTGTCAAAAACACAAAGCGCGGCCCAGTTCACTAACGAATTGTTTTACATTTGTTCGTGAATCAGATAATTACTGCTTCTCGGCTAACTCAGAAGTCCTC